>JALLAP010000836.1:0-10130 GCA_036939355.1 Thalassiosira profunda | reverse complement strand
GGAGGGCATCGTTGTACACGTGATATGAACGGACCGAATGGGGCCACCGACGAATTGCAAACCGATGCGATGAGTCAACCTGCAGCAAGCAAATTTATGAGGAGCCGCTACGAAGTGCCGCCGATGCCGATGAATGTCAACAACTTGCCTGACGTTGGGGGAGGTTGGAGGGAGTTTTTTGTTCTTTGGCGGAGGGCGACGTTGGTTTCCGCCGACAAACGAGACGAAGCGATGATTTGGGATGTCATTCCTCGGGCCAGGTGGTGGGTTCCGCGACCCGCGTTTGTGACCACGTCACCCCCTTGCTGAAAGCTGGAGTTGTTTATTCTCAGAAGACGGTGTCGCGCAAGGGCATGTCAAATGTTGTGACATTTTGTGACCTCTGATCCAGTACCTACGTACTTAGGAATACGTAACCATTTGGCGCTCAAATCTTACTCAGCTTTTCAGAATTCTTTCGGCCGCCGCGGCCGCGGCGTGCAGCCTCACGCCGCCGCCCACGACAACGTGCCGGTGGATTGATTGGGCTGCCTCCAACGCGATCCGGATGGGTTCATAATTTTCGTACCTACGATAGCAGCGCACACACCATAGGTGCATCATGAAAGCCATCGCATCTCTCCCGGCGCTGCTGGCGTGCACTCATGCCTTCGTCTCCCCAGCTCCTCGACGGTGGTCTGCGATCTCCCCACTGATGTCCTCCCTCTCGAGCGAGCCCGACGTCGGCAAGTTCCCCAACCTGATTTACGCTACGGACGACACGGTACAGCTGCTGCGGGACGAGCTGAAGTCTCGCCTGCTCAAGGCGGCCGACGAGTTCCAGACGATGAAGGCGCAGGAGACCGCCATCACCCGCAAGGCCGAGGTGGTCGATGGTGGGCCGGTGCATGGCCAGAAGAAAGAGCGAGGATACGTAGCACGCCTTCTGGGAAAGATTGTACACAAGATTTCGAGGGCTAGCAAGACGAACACCGCCACAAACGAGAAGAACCTCACGGAATCGCCTGGTATCCTCTCCTCTGCCGCCTTTCGCCAGATGAAGCTCGAGGTTGGAGCGGCGGGCGAGCAGGTGATCGAGCTGGCGGAACAGCTATCGCTGCTGAATCCAACATCCGCTCCTACCCTGGGCTTCAAGGAGTATGGAGGAGCGCCGTCGTCGGAATCGAAGCTGGCGGGCAATTGGAAGCTGCGCTTTACCACCGCGGCCGATGCATCGTTCTCGGAGAGCGAGAAGCGCGGCGCCGTCACGACGAGCCAAGTCATCGATGCGGAAAGGGGAACGCTAACGAACGTCGTGGACTTTGAGAAGGGCAAGCTGAAGGGCTTTCGAGTGATTGTCGAAGGAGAGCCAACATCTGATCAGGACATCGACTTGGCGTTCAAGGCCGTCAAAATATTGAGAAAGTCCCGCTTCCCCAGGCTGTTTGGGCAGGTCACCTTTCGACTGCCCAGCAGACTGATCCGGCGGCTCGCCTCGAGAAACAAAGCGGAGGAGGAGAACAAGGGTACGTCCCTGAAGCTGAGATATTTGGACAGTGACCTACGGATGCACACCACCAACAGTGGCAACTGGTTCATACAGACTCGATTGGACTAGGCTTGTCTTCGCTGAATTTTATGTATGAATAGATGAGTAGACATAGGAAGAAAGTGTAACCAAGTGAGATTAATTCAATGGCGCAGCCACCCTCGGTTCGAGCCCCATGCAACTGGTGATGTTCATGACATAAACAGCATCGCCCGCCCCCGTCGAAACAAGGAGGTGGTTGTTCGAAAGCTCCATGTGCCTCGCAAAGATTCCCTGTTCGTTCTCGGGACGCTCAATCGCCACGAGGGGCTCGCTGTTGAAGAACGGAACCCCCTCGTGTTGTCGCATGAAGAGATACACTCGTTCGCCGCCCACCGCCAACGCCTTATCGCTGACTGCCATCGACTGGGCGAACAGGACGTCGTCGAACTGCGATGCATTTACATCTTGCATGTACGCGAATTGTCCACCCAACTCCTCCCGCCGAAAGATACTGATTCCTTTCCCTTTTGATGCCGACAAGAGGAAGTCGCTCTGCAACCGAAACCCGGTCCCAAAGTAGGGGAGTGATGGGGCCAGTGCCAGCACCGTCGAGGCGGCGTCCTGCAATAGTTCCATTTTGCCCGTGGTTGGATCGTACTCGTAGAGGTAGGCGTTGCCCCCACTGGAGTGCACCGAGGTCACGCCCATCACATTCCCGTCCACCTCGACCCTCCCCAAGCACTCGTCCGGATGCAGGTCGACCGATTGCACGAATTCCCACGACGGCAAAAGTTCACCCGCGTCCTTCCGCTCGAAGAGGTACAAGCTCTGAGCACAAGTGTTGAAATCCTGCCCTCCCGAAACCAATATCAAATTGCTGTCCATTGCCACATATCGACCGAACTGCGTCCCCAACTCAGGCACCTCCAACACGGTTCTTGTCCAGTTTTGCCCCGATCTCTCGTAGACGCTCACCACTCCATCCCACTTCTCAGGCGTAGACGCTTCCCGCACGTACAGCACCGCCGCTGTCCCGTTCGAATATGCCACCAGCGACCGATACGCTGCCACATCGTCGTGGTCGATCGCCAGCGTTTCCATCCACCCTTCGTTCCAGTCGTAAAAGCGGACGTGGCCTTCATTGGACGCGACCACGGCCGAGCTTCCGTCGACGTCGCCCCTCCTCCACGCGCTGGAGGGTATGGAGTCCCCGAGCCTCTCCGGAAGGGATGGTGTGCATTCCGCCGCCGGGCCGATGTCGCCGTTAGTGTCGCCGTTAGTGTCACTCGGTTCCCCGCCATCATTAAACTCCGCTGTCGCTACACTTTCATTGCTGCCATTGCTGTCATTCGCCACGAGTACCCCCACAAGGACGGCCAGTCCAACAATAACGGCAAACACTAGAGCTGATACCAATCGAGCCCGCTTGTTTTGATGCCACGGCTCCAACCGCTCGGCGTGCACAATGATTCCCTCGTTTCTTACAGTGTGGTTGGGAGACGAATCCCCAGCGTCGGCCGTTGGTCCCACTGGCTCGCCCTCTGGGATGCGATTAGACTCGTCGACCAGAAACGCCTCGGGAATCTCGACGACGTGGTCGATCACGGGGCTGACGTTCGTCGGCTCGGACTGCACCCGGACGGGCGGCTCGGTGGGGGGCGGACTGTCGATGCCGGCGACAGCGTAGGCCCCGGGACGTGGGTCATTTTCCTGATTACAAACGGTCCCCTCCTCCTGAGGGGCTAGCAATCCGCTTGGTTTCGATGGCGTTTGAAGAGCGTGTGCTACCCCGTCACTTTCACGGTGATCATCTTCCTCCGCCATCAACGGCGAGGAATGGTCGCCGTCGGCTGCGTCTGCAGTGGGACTCTCATCTTGGTCGATGCTCCCGGCGTCGTCCTTGCGATCCTTACGCGATGGAAGAGTCCCCCGATCCTCCTCGGGGCCGTCGTCGTTAGTTTTCATCTGCTCCCGGTAGAATTGGCGGTTCGAGCATATCATGTGAGCACAATTGCAATTATGAGCATATCATGTGAGCATTATTTGCAATTTGCTTTGCAAACGCGCCCACAAGAGACAATCCAACGGTGGAGATGACAGCAACGAGCGAGCGCGCGCCCTGCAATATTTGCAATTCAATGTGCACAAACGGGCCCATCGCAGCTGTCAACAGCCGCAGCAGCCTGGCTCACCTTTCTACCACCTCCTCCAGCTCTAGCTAGTCTCGTGCGGGAGCTGCGGACGCAGGGCCGCGGAGCAGCGGAGGGGGGCGGGAGCGGGGCGGGGCTTATCGATTTGGGGCTGATCGATTTGTGGTGTGATGCGGCTGAGATTTGTGTGGTGACGATGCGGCTTCCTCGCTGTCTCCGTGCACCTTTTCGTGCACGGACAGCCTTCGTGCGTGGTGCGTGGCAAGCAAGTGCAAGTGCGTGTTTTTCGCCGCCCCCTCTCGCTCGCTCGCGCTCGCCCCCATCCACCGTCATTGTTTGCAAAACGCCCCGTCGGTGCACCCTACCCAAGCCCGACCATGTCCTCGCCCAGCAAGCACCCCGCCTCCCCCTCCAAGGGCTCGAAGCGGGCCCGGTCCGACTCCCACTCCTGCTCCGCCTCGCTCGGCCACGACGACCACCACGCCGGCGGAGCGGAGGCGATCCGTCTTGCTGGTGCTGACGGCAAGTCGAAGCGGTACGATGACGAGCATGGCATCGTGAGAAAGAGGACTAATATCGAGACGGTCGTGCTGGACCGGGAGGTGGCGGCTCATGAGATTGCCGAGGCCCTCCCCAAGGAGATTAGCGTGGTGCCCAAGGTCGATTTGTTCGTGCCGGAGGCGCTCAAGGATGCCATTTTCGTGGGCCACCTCGTGACCGACCTCGATAGCGTCGGCGGGGCCATTGGAGCCGCCTCCCTGTACGGCGGGAAGGCCGCCCTCGCGAGCAAGGTGAACTCCGAGACGGAGTTCGCCCTGCAGGAATGGGGGGTGACCCTGCCCCCGACGATCGAGGAGGTGCTGAAGGAGAATCCCGACGCGAAGATTTGCTTGGTGGATCACCAGCAGACCTCGCAGATGAACCCGGCCATCAATCCCGACAACGTTGTGGGGGTGATCGATCATCATGCGCTGCAGAGCAAGACGAGTAAGCTTTGCTGCCAAGGTTCTTGCTAATACTTCTTATTCACTAGCTTACCCACACTTTCTCCCTTCAGTCGTGACGGATAGGCCGATCTACATCGATATTCGTCCCTGGGGGAGCATGAGCACCATTATCGCGCATACCTTCCTGACCCACCAGCGGCGGCCGAGCATGCAGGTGGCGGGGATGTTGCTGTGCGCGATTCTGAGCGACACGCTCAACTTGCAGGGTCCGACGACGACCGAGTGTGAGTGTGTCCGTGTTCTGTGGGAGATGTGGCGTTGTTTGTGCATATGATGTGCTCACATCCCGCTCCTGCCATCGATACCTATCACAGGGGATCGTCTGATGGTGGCCGTGTTGTCGGAGATTGCCGAAGTTGACGACATTCAGTTCCTCGCGACGCAGCAGTTCAAAGCCAAGAGCAAAGAGCTCGCGGGGCTGTCAGCCCACGGGCTGGTTAATGGCGATCAAAAGAGCTTCAGCTTTTCGACTGACAAGTTCTCCGGAGACGTGGGCTTTGCAGTGGTGGAGACGACGGACGACGCGGTGATTATTGATCGTCTTGGGGAGCTCCTGCCGGAAATCGTGGCGTGCAAGAAGGAGAAGGAATTGAGCGCCCTGTTCCTGGCGGTGGTGAACATCGTCACGCTCAAGGGTACGCTGCTCCTCTGCGGTCCCACCGAACTGTCGTTGGCCCAGGCAGCCTTCCCCGACTGCGCTTTGACGAACGAGGGATCGACGCTGATGGATCTCGGCAAACGTGTGAGCCGAAAGAAGGATTACATTCCGGAGATCACGCGGGCGATCAAGGCGGGGTGGAGCAAGCCGATCCAGCGCGGGCAGAGCACGGTGGACATTGCGAGCCTGGGGAAGCTGGAAGTGGACCCCCTCGATCCTTATCAGCGGGTGGTGCGAAAGGGAAGCGCGTTGACTCCCAAGGAGGGCGAGGCGTTCAAGGTTGTGGGTTGAGTTTGAGTGTTAAGTGCGGGATGAGAGCAAATGTAGATGGAACCGGTGGACAGACGATAAGATAAAACAGTTTTGACCCTGTGGTGACGACCTCTATTCCGGTTGAAGCCTTTATTGCGGTGAGTTACAAAGTGCATATTGATGCGGAGCTGGTGTCGGCAGCAGCGAGCATTACAACGAAGACAAAATGCACAAGTGGTATTTATGTTTAGATTGAACAAAGCCTCGGAGACGACCAGTATCCCGCTTGCTCTCATTTCTTCGTCGCCCACTCTAGCTGGCGGGACAAGGGGGTTGAGGAGGAGACCAAACGTACATACTTTGTACGTAAGTACGTAGTACGCCCCCCACAAGACCTCACTCTCCTCCCGCCCCTGCCTCCCCTCCACCCTCCACCTAACCCTTTGTGTGTGAAGATGATGGCCACTGCAGCCCTTGCAATATCCCTGGCGGCGCTCGCGGTGGCGTCGGCTGAAGCATGGCCGGTCGGCGTGACGGCGTTGTCGGGGCTGGGGGCGAAATCACCGCCTCTGGCGTTCGTCGTCGTCTCGCCTGTCCAGCGGCTGCCATCAGCCGCGGCGACATGTGCACCATCGCCGCCGTCCAAAATCTATCACCATTGCAATAATCGACACACGCGGCTGCACGCAACAATTGGCGACAGTCAGCTGCAATCCGACGTCGTCGAGCGGCTCGAGCTGCACGACCAGTTCTCGCGGTGGCGCTTCCTCCAAAAGCTATTGGAGGCAGAGCTGCCCGCATCGGATGTCGAGGACGTGCTGCTGCTGTCGCTGAATGCGTATCTGCAGCACGGGCCCACCGCCGCTAGTGCCAACAACAAAAATGAGAATGGGGGAAACGCCTCGCCGGTGCTGACCGACGACCAGCGGACAGCCATGGAGGGTTTAATTGAGGCAATGGTTTCAATATCGGACGGGATCGGGGACAGCCGATTTCTGCATCTGCTGGTACTGCCTCCCGTGGATTACGAATCCCTCGAAATCGACGTCGATGAGCCCCAACAGGACGAACTGGTAGACGCCGATCCTGCGGCCATATCGATATTGGAGCAAATAGAGCATCTCCTCCCGGATCCAGTGGAAGACGAGGAAGCGCACAAGAGCGCGTGGGACGTGGTGATCGATCTGTACGGACGGGAATCGGTTAGGGTGAGGGAGGAGGCATTGCAGCGGGAGAAGGAGGGGAACATCGTCCAAAGCGACGGGGAGAGCATCAGCCTGAAGTGCGGCCGGGAGAATTTGCAGTGGCGGACGCTGTGCGCGGTGGGGCGGGCGCTGGTGCACTACGACTTTCTTACGAAAGGAGTATTGAAGGAGGGCACGTTTCGATAGTGAGCAGTGAGCTTCCTTGTCAAGCCGGCACTTCTGGAGAATTTGATCGGTCTTCTGAACATGCATCTGCCGGCAACTCTTGTCTCTTTTTTGGAGGAAACGTAGGTATTGCAATAAGATCAGATGAGGGTATCTACCTTAATCTCTTAACACAAGTGTGGCCGCAGTGGACTGCGGCATGGGAACTGATGGCATGGTCGGTCCTCTCCTCTCTGGTCTTAGATATACATAGTCTCTGGCCAGAGACATGGCGTGGGTCCACAGTTGGAGTGACAGTCGGAGCGATTGTAGGCGAGACGTCAGTGCACATCTCGTGACGTGTTGCAGAAAGTGCCACCAACAACCCTCAACAACCAACACCAACAGTGCATGCAGCAAAGCGGGCGGAACCAAGAACAACATCACCACAGGAACAGAACTCTCGAGAGGGCGGAGTCGATGGCGCCGTCGGTCGATGTGGTCGTCGCCTCGCAGCGCCCGGCTATTGGTCTCATTCTTTCTAGACGATCGTCCTGCCCACGCTGCTGGAGGCAATACGATAACGCAAGATGACGGACCATCGAAGCCGAACACCCCCGTGGGGCACCCTCGACTACTACATCCGGGGCACGCTGCCGCGGCACATCGACGTCTGTGACGCGGCGCTGGACGACGACGACGCCATCAGATTGGCCGACGCCCTCCTGGCCTCGGATGGCGACGGCCGCAGCGGCGGCGCTGATGTAAAGACGCTGCGGCTGCGCGGGGGGCGGATCACCTCCGCAGGGTTGCTGGCTCTGGCCGAGGCGATCGGGGGCGTGGCCGGGTCGACGTCTTCCCTCGAGGAGCTGGATTTGGGCTGCAACCCCGAAATTGCAAGTGATGTGGAGGACTTTGCGTTTGGGATGTTCCTCATCCTCTCGGCCGCCGGGAGGCTGAAGCGTTTGACGTTGGACGGGTGCCTTCTGGGGCCGCGAGCGGGGATGGCGCTTGCGGAAGTCATCGCCATTCATGGCGAGAGTCTCGAGGAGTTGAACCTGCGCAGCAACGCGTTGGAGGACGATGCTACAATCTGTCTTGCGACAAAGCTGGGCAATTGCAAACAATTGACAAATGTAGATCTGGGGGAGAATTTCATTGGGATGCGGGGTGCATCGGCGCTGGCGGAGGCCCTTGCCACCAATCCACCATTGCAGCATCTCAATCTGTGGGGCAACATGTTGGAAGATGCTGGAGTTGTGCCACTAGCAAGGTCGCTCAAGACGAATGATACACTGATATCTCTGTATCTGGGCTACAATCGATTGTCGGATGTTGGTTTGGAGGCAATCTTGCACGCAATATTCGACGCATCGAGCCTGAATGGATTGGTTACCTCCAACCACACCCTTCGCTACATCTTCTACGATCACTGCACCGCGGACCTGCTACGGAGGGGCTGCGATGTGCGAACGCTCTTCGACCTGAAGAACATACTGCAACTCAACGAGGTAAACGCGCTGCTGAAGCAATCAGACCACAATAATCTCCCTGAGTGGGCAATGGAGCTGCCGTTGATGAGTATGTCAATCGATCAGATGAAGGTGGTCATCTACCTGTCAAAATGCTTCGACATGCGGCACTTCCTTGGTTTGGACCGGACGATGGTGCCGCAGGCATTGGAGTTCGTGTCGGCCCACCTTGGGTGGGACAAGGTCTTTCGGCTGGTGGGCGAATGGAACATGCCGCAGCTGTTCGTGCCCCAGCAGGGTATGCGAGGGTTTTGATCATGTCCTTGCAATGAACTCAGCGGGAATGTGTCCGGCGAGCTGCTTGTATTTTTGCGGGGTACTAAATAAACCTCTATTGTAGTGGAGGGGAAAGATTAGGTCTCCTGCTCACCCCAGCCGTTCTCATCAGACCCGGGGAGAGTCCCTTCCCTGAGCTGAAGGGGCCCTTAACGCTCGTGTGCGCAGCGCGGATGCGAGGAGAGATTGAGAGCGCGAAGTAAAGTAAAGGCCGTAAGTACGTACAATAGCGAGTAGAGAGCCAACCACTAGGGCTGTTAAAAAAATACTTTTGTGATTTTTGCCCATTTTGAGGGGCGATTTTTGGAAAAAATACGTCCCGAAAATATAAAAATGAGGCCAAAAAATATAAATAAACGGCTTACGTCGTACCCTACGTAGCCTATGTACGACAGTACGTACGTAGGACAGTAACCCCTGGTACTGTTTCTACGTGGTAGGAACTCGTAGGCCGATTTTTATAATTTTGGACGTAATTTCCGCCATTTCGAGACGTATTTTTTTAACAACGCTACCAACCACGAAAACTCTCCACCTTCCACCTTCACCTCCTTCCACCTGGCGTGGCAGCGGCACCTTCCCCCCTCCCACCCGGCGGGTGGCAGATTCCCCCCACTCCTATCGGCAGACATTGCACATGGCGATGCGCGCCCGGGAATAGGCTAGGCAGGGGCGGGGGAATATTTATTTTGGCTGAATTGCACACACTCATACGCATGAGTTGAGGTTGATGGGAGCGATTGCTCGACCCATTGCAACATGGCCCCACTCGCAACAGTTCGGCTCGCCTTCCTGCTATTCTTTGCGGTAATATGCGTCGCGTCAGGCTTCGCCTTCAATGGCTACGCTAGCGCTATCGGCAAGTCCGGCGCGTTCACTGCAACCCATCATAACACGCAACGAGTTGGTGGTGACGGTTCATCGCTACCATCGCACGAAGAGGCGTCATCCTTTGACCACACACATGGCGATGGCAGCCTCTACGGAGGAAAGACCCTGTCTGCCAAGCAAGTGCTCAGCCCCGAATTGTACTTTGGCCCGGGCGCCCCATTGCCACCATCGGAGTCGGATGCCCAAGGGGAGACGGTGCCCTTCTCGTGCGGCCTGCAGCTGCTCGTCAGATCGATAGAGAGCATTCTTGCAGTGGACACTTCCTCTGGTGATGCATCGATATTAGACCATCTGGACGGGACGAGCATACTGAGAATCGAGCAAAAGATATCGGCCGTCCACTCGGTCGATCCGTTGTGTTGGCTGCACGCGCAACAAAGGGCAGTGGACAACCTGCGTCGGAAATTGCAATCCAGCCCCGGTCCAACGAACGGGGATGAGACGCTGCCGGTAATTTACTTCGGCGACGCAGAAGGGCACGTGGAGGCCGCAGCACTGGGCAAAG
>JALLAP010000835.1:0-10714 GCA_036939355.1 Thalassiosira profunda | reverse complement strand
CTGCACGCGTACGAGCTGGAGGGCTACGCGGCCGTGGCGTTGGTGGATTACGACACGCTGGTATTGGGACCGGTGGACAAGGCCGTGGATCTGATATTCGACAGCAAAGATACTGAGGGTAGCATCGATGCCGTCTTCTCGTGGAAGCACTTGCCATCGCTAGTTGACCCAAAGGCGAGGGCGTCCGTCATCAACCTCTCCTTCTTCCTCCTCCGTCCATCGAAATCGACGTTCAACAAGCTCGTGTTGCAGTACCAGGACGGTCCGTTCTCCGAAACGCGGGGATGGGGCGCGACCGGAAGAGGATCATTCCCGGGATGGATGGCCACGCACGGGCTTCTCACATACTACTACGACGAGGTGGCGAGCGCGTCAAGGGTCGAAATGAGCCGATGCATATTTGGGAGCACGGGCGAGGAGTATGATTCCAAAACGACGGTCCTGATCACTAATTCGGGGAGCGTGCAGTGCAATGGGGAGAACAGCAATCAGTGCGACGATTGCAGGGGATCCAAAATGGAAGACGTCCGTGTCGCCGACATGTCCTACTGCCGGGCTCCGTGGGAATGCGGCGGTGGGGACGACAATGGCGAGGACGCCGACCGTACACCTGCCGCAGATGAGCTGTCTGGCCTTTGCCAACGGTTTCGAAGGGCGTGGTTTGATGGCCGACTTCAGATGGAGGACGTGCATCCGCAGCTAGAGAAGGGAAATGGTCAGCTCTGCGTGAACGGGGATTACCAGCCCATGACGCTGCTCAAGCCCAACGTCGGCTATAAACCGCGTTTTTTAGAGGAGTGAGCTGGCGTGTGTCGTGTCGGACGGATGTTCGGACGAATGTGGGAAGTGCGCTGCCAGATTGAGAACTGTGATGCGAAAGGGTGGGTGATTGTTGGGTTTATTCATTTTTCTTCCTACTCCAGTAGAGCTATGTGTTTCATTGCGTTCTTCGGCGCGTGTTGTACCGCAGTGCTGACTCTGCGGATTGTCTTTGTCAAGCTGTGTCTACCATTCCTGCTGGACTCGATCGATTCGATACCATCGTGGAGCCCATTCTGCGGCGCGTCGTCCACGAGGCTTGCCCTCGGCTTTTTTCTGCCCCTCGCGATATCCAAGATCTCTTCCAACTCCTTCCAATCGCTCGGGTAATTCTTCCTGATGTCCTTCTTCTCCGACTTGGACGACAATCCCACGGCAATTCGGCAGTGATCGATTGCCCGGACGCTTGCGCCTGCCAGGGCATCGCTCAGCAGTAGAGGCGACCAAGCGCTGGTGCCGCCAATGCCAATGGCCTGCAAGGCACGTCCTGCGGAAAGACTCATTTGACAGGCTCCAGGCGTACTTGTAATCCAGCGGAAGGATACCATATCGCCCCGTTGGAAGGTTCGGACATTAGCTCCGTCCACCCCGACCTCCAAGGTGCCCTGTTCGACGATCAGGAGCTGTGTTGGAACCGGCTGTCCCTCTTTCACCATAAAATCGCCTGGGAGGAGGCAGATGGATTGTTTCAGCGAGGACGCGAGCACGGTCAAGAACCCATTGCTGCAGCGCCGGAATGCCCTTTCTCGCCGTCTCAAGGCATCGGCCAAAGATATAGCGCGCAGTTCCTCCTGAAGGTGTAGCGGCAGGTGTTTGCTCAACTCCACCGGATAGGCAGGCGATGTGGCATTCTCCCCTGGAGACGCCGCGAAGGGCCCATTATCACCTCCGCCGCCACCATCGCCCGACGACTTGGCGTCCCTCATTTCCCGTAAGATGAAGCCCTGTATGAACCGGTCTTGGTCATCCGACGACATTCCAACCTCGGACATGTAATCAGCTAGCGCTGATGCAGAATTGGCGAACCACGTTGCACGTTCGGCGGCGGGTTCAATCATTGTCAATAGATTGCCCGTCGTGAACGCATAGAGAGTGGCACCCAAAGCGTTCACACACAAGGTGAAGATGCACTCCAGGGCCGACCTCGGCACGGAGTCGTGGCTCCCAATGCCTGCCAGATTTGTAAACGCAAAGTGCACGCATCGAAGGTAGTTCGTGATGAAAACATTGTCTTCGCCAAGGATTGTGTAGTCAGGAAAGAAGGAAGTTGCTAGCTCCTCGCCGCGGTCAGCATCGTAGTATGCCTGTGGACCAAGTTCGATGCGCGCCACGAGAACATAGAGACACGCCGCCACGTGGGATGTAAACGCCAGGGCCAGCACCAACCTGGCAATACGAATCCCAGTCCTCGTGGAGCTTCCGGGGTGCCGAGTGACAGTGTAGGCCAACTCCAAGCATCTCATAACGTATACTGCGCGAAACAAGGCAACGAGGCGGAGGCACCCCAATCCCCACGCCCAATGGACGCCAATGCTGGTCAAGGCAGCAACAGAAGAGTGCAGCCCCTCTTCGGATCCAGTCAACTGTCCAACCCAAGCCATGCCTCGATATTGCAGAAAGTAGCTCACGAGAAAAATAGCGTCCGTCCACGGGAAGGTCACGGCTTCGTGAATCCCAAAGGAACGAATAATGAGAACACACTTCCCGTACAAATTGGCTCTTTGCAGTCTCCGGCTTGAGATGTTTCTGACTTTGCGAACGTCCTTCACCTTGATGCGTTTCAGGAGGAGGTATCCAACGAGCTCCACGAAGAAGATGGCCGCAATTGCCGCGTCGATGAGGGCAAACCCAAAGCTATGCAGTAACCCGTATACCCCCAGGGAACGAAGGGAAGATATCCAACCCCGAAAAGAAACCGCTCCCATCACGTTGCAATGCCCGATCATGCCCGCAACCCGCAACGGCGTGACAATGCACGCATAACAGCTGGCCGCGCCGCAAAGGTATCCCCACCGATTGAGGTCGCCTCCTCCGTCCACCGAACCGGCCGACTCGTCCGGTCTCGTCAACACTTGATGCATGCAGTGCCCCACAGTCTCCCACGCCTCCGCGGTACTGTCGTCCCAATCCCCGGGGCTCACGTCCAATATCCGATCCCGCACCGTCTCCAACAAGTGGCGGAAGAAGAGGTCGTAGTGCTCGGGCTTGACGCCGGCGGCGCCGTGCATCCTGCCGAGAGATCGGAGGCGGGGCACCAGCACCTTCATGTCGTAAAGACCGGCGACGCAGCGCCCCACCTCCATGACTACTAGGCGTGCGTGGGCTTTGATCATTCTGTTCTCCCTCACGAACCTCCGTATCGACTCGCCGCTGCGCTTGATTGCGTCCATCTCGTTCGGCTGCATGTTCAGCACCTGATGGCAATTCAGTGCATAGCGATGATATTGAAAGTGAGTAGGTATTAGTTTTGCAAGCATCACAGATGCCCCGATAATTATTATGGGGCACCGGCTTTGCAAGGATTCATATGAAGGCGCGATAATCATTTAAGGGGCACCGGCTTTGCAAGCAATCATATGAAGGAGCGAGCACAGCGAGCAGCAAACACGCCTCCAAGCTCAAGATCCTCACCTTCAAGAACAAATCCAACGCGGCGGGGACACTGAGAAAGATGCGGGTGAAAAACTGGATACCGGTGCCCTCCAGGTCGGCGCTGACGATCTGCCACGAGCGATCGACCTTCTGGACGGCCGAGAGGGGCGCGAGGGGCTGGGAGCGGCGGGAGGCCCGCCGCCGGGGGCGGAGGGACCGCATCATCACCCCGGGGCCGGAGGAGGCGGCAGGTGAAAGTGAAAGAACTTGAAGAGGAGAGCCGTCGCCGTCTGTCCCTCGCTCAGTCCAGCTGAAAGCTGAAACTCCTCGGCTCGATCCCAGCGCTGCCTGCAGTGATGCCGGCGGTCCTCCCCGGCCGACCCCGACGCCGCGGGGGATCTGCAGTGTGGGGGCCGCCTCGTCCGACCGCCGCGAGGCTGCTCTCGTCGTCACCGAGACAATAGCAGTGGTCTTTCGTCCTCTTCTTTCGTCTTTCAGCATGGTCGGGTCGGTGGGCAAGAGGCGGCCGCTTCTGCTGCGGAAGTTCCTGCAGAGCACGGGGATAGCAATTGCAATAGCAGTCGCTGGAGCCTTGAATTTTTCCCATGGGCGCCTTTGGCTGCAAGATATGAATACTAGGTCTCAGGATGACTTTTATGTGCCGAAGTTCAACAGTCGACGGGGCATCGCACTGAATCCCAACTCAACGGTTGCATCAGACGTGTCATCGATATATCACAACCCCAACGATCGTGCCGTTTGTGTGACGATGAGGGGCGGCGCTCGATGTCCCCGTCCATCGCTGGTGGGGAGACTCGCGGGGGCGTCGCTGGTCATGCTCGAATGGGAGGGGAATGAGGCAACAGCTGAGCCAACAATGTGCGGATACTATGGCAATTCGTGGATACCACCCGGCCGATACTTCTTGGAAGTGCTGATAATACACTGCAACGATTTCGGTACAAACAAACCGATCAGCTACGACTTTGCGTACGACTGCGTCGAGGACCCTGACAACAATCGTATCACTTCCGACGATCCGTCGCTGTCATACGTTATCATTCAAAACGAGATTCGCGGGAGGGGGCAGACAGCGATGGGACATTGGACGCCCAGGCCACGCGAGAAGTGGGGAGTACACCTTACTCCGAAAGAGCAGTTCTTCCCACCCAGCAACAGTTACAGCAGAAGCAACGAGACGCTGCCGTATCTCGCGCGTTACCAACCGCAGGGGTGTCGCGACGAGAAGAACAAGAAGACCGTGTATTCGCTTGCTGACCCTTCGTCGGCTGCCATTGATCCCCGGTGCCAAATACCCATGAAGTGGTACACGCCCTTGGAAAAGGAATATGCCCCTTACAAACGATGGGAATTCAAATGGAACGCCAACGCGTCAGCGAGGATACAGGACACATTGAGGAGGATACAGGTCGAGCGGAAGGACATCAAATTCTACGACGTCTCCAAGGGCGGGGGGACATTGAAGATACCCCAGCTGGTCAAGGCTCAGAGTAGCAGGTTGCGCAACAGGAGGGAACCGAGATTGTGCGTGGTTGGAGCCTCGCACGCCCTCCACCTGATGTTTGGATTCTACATGATGGTACGATTTGCTTTTCTTTGTTTTATCCAAAAGGAGAGGCTCATAATCATTTGGTTTACAGGGGCTCGCCCACAAAGTGGTCTGGGTGAGCGTTCTAATCTCTCTTGATTGACTGCAATCAATCTGCCTAACACTCGCCTCTCTCCAGGCAGATGCCAGGTATCCTCGAGAGGTTACTCTTCAATTTCTGGAATCGCATTACAAACAATACAGATGCACAAAGTTCCTCGTTGGCGTAGGGCAGTGGCCAGCGGCATACAAAGAAGGTGCGCCATACCTTTTTCCACTATGGAGGAGCGAAAACCACGATATCTTCCGAGATGGGAAAGTGCGTCAAATACAACTCACTGAAGGCGACAGAGAAATTCGGATATACATGAGATCCATTCACTACAGGCCCATTGGGCAATGGGTGGGAGTGTGTAACGCAGACGAGACGGCCGAACCCCAACTGCCGAAGAGACCAAGGCCCGGTCCCGTGGAGTGGACGTCTCCAACAGTGATACGTGCGTACAACGACATACTTGACAGGATGGTTTCGGAAAACAACGATGACCACGTGCAATACATTGACACCACCTTCATCACGTTTCCGCAGTGGGATGCGGCGTTCGATTGGAATCATCTGCCTCCGGAAGTGTCGACTCCCGAGGCGGCCTACATTGCATCCCAGATCTTTGGGTAGTGTGGGGATAACTAATGCATTTCTTGATTTCCGGGGTGCCCTAGGTTCGATTATTACGCCTCGATACGATGGAGCACAATACCCCTCAACAACTCTCAACAACCGCGCGATGCGCCAGCTGCAAGTCGTCTCCCCCCGGCGTCCACGCACCAGTGTGGAGATCTTTGCTGCCGCTGTTACCGTGCTGGTCGTCGCGTCCAGGTGAACGCAGCAAGGGTAAGACCTCTGCCTACTTACAATACAATCAGCGCAAAGTCTAACGAATCTTTTCTCTCAGTTGGCGATGCAGCTCGGATCCAAAAGTCGTGCACTGCTACAGCACGCTAACCTCGAGTTGCCTCATTTACCGCCCACATCAGAACAAACCAGTGGTTTAGGTTTGACGAGGCTCCGCCTGGTAGCTGTGGTAGCTGTCGAGGCGGACGTAGGTGTTCCGTATCTCTTGCTCGTCATCGTGTGAATATTTATCTCTGACACTCCGAACTGCCAGCTAGCGCTCTCTAGCGCCTCCTTTTGGGTTGGTCGGTGTGACGCAGGTATAATCTCTCGATATCGCCCTCGTCGATACCGGGCTTGAGCTTGAACACAGCCAAATGATCCGACATCGCATCGATGTCGGCGATTTCTTCCTCGAAGAGAGGTTGCCCCAGTTTTCGTCTGTCCCTCGCTCCTCGCCAGCACAAGCACAACCTCCCCAACCGGCGTCGCCGCGCGCGCGCTGCCTCCCCCGCGCCCCGCCCCTGCCTCCCGGGCAGAGGCGGCAGCCCAACCTGCAAGCGAGGCCCTCCGGTCAAGCAGCGCATCGGTGTCTCCCAGCTGCAACCGCCATGGTGAAGCTGCAGCGCTTCTGCTTTTGCCTGGTGGCGCTCTGCTTGGTGACTTCTATCGGGTTGAATGTTTATCTTATCTCTGCCGAGGGTGGCGGTGCTCCGGACGGCGTGAAATTTGAAACTGGTGGCGATGGATCTTTTGAGGGAAGAAGAAGAAGAACTCTTACGAATTGGCGCTGCAAAGACAACGAGAGCAATTGGATTTCTGACAAAAGTGCAAGGTACGAGGGCACAAATTTCAAAGGCATCGACTTCTATGTTGCTGGATGGCCGAAAACGGGCACCTCTACCCTGATAAGTGCTCTGTCATCCCATCCGGAGGTCGTCATGCCCAAATATGAGAGTTGGTATTGGTGGCGCGGGCAGGAAAAGCAGCAGCAGGCAGCGCTCGTTAAGATTGAAAAGGAATTGACGAGAACGGCAAACACAAAAAGAATGCGAAATGCTTCCACCGTCATTCTGAAACGAGGAATAAAGTGTCCCGGAGAGTATAGAGGTTGGCTAGGACTGCAACTTCTGGCTGAAGGGGGGTGGGGCCATCCGAAAGTTATTATTGGTCTACGTCACCCCGTGCAGTTGTTCGAAAGCTTTTATAACTTTCGCGTCCAAGGTTGGAACACGAAGGGGGACTGGTATTAACACAAACGTCAGATCCCAAAGCCGGAAACCCTCTTCAGTGATTTTGACTGGGGAGATGGTATAAATGCACATCTGTTGCGGTATGACCAGTACCTTTCCTTATTGATGAAGGTGCGTCCGCCAACTGGTGGATGGCAGGGACTGGGTGAATATCCACCGGGTGGAAAATGTTTCCCAAACAAAGTCTTTCTATATCACATTGGGCAGATTGGCGACACAAATGCCCAAAGATCGAAGAAATTCCGAGAGACACTGTCTAACTTCCTAGAGCTAGAGGAGCCACTCCCGCCGTTTCCCAAAGTAAATGTGCTGAAGACGAGGTGAGTCAATCATAATTCTTACTTCTTTGTACGGCACTGAGAAGCTGACAGGTGTGGGCAGGCACCCACAGAGCATAAACATCTGCAACTCCACGCATAACTTGATCAGACAAAAGCTTACTGGTATCGGGAGAGAATCGCATGAATGGGTTATGACGCGGTTCCTTTCGAGCGACAGTGTTGTCGTTGCCAATATGGAACACTTTGCCTCATTGATGCTTACTTTCCGCAATGACCCATGCCTACCTAAATCAACAAGCGAATGAGGCTAAAGGACTAAGAATGATCTGTCTTCTGTCCCTCGTACATAAGTACCATAGCTGCTCCAGCCCGCAGCGCTTTAGTAGAACCAAGGCTTTGCACCCGATCGAGACCCGAGACCCGACACCCGAGTTTTGGGGGATTTTTCGGGTAAAATGGGTAGCACCCGTTGGTACCCACCCGAATCTTCTCAAAGTTTGGGTAGATACCCGCCCCCACCCACCCGTCGACCGCGGGTAAACGGGCGGGAGACGGGTGGCAGATTTGGGGGCATTTGGGATTATCCCCGAAATTTTTCACCTATGAGGCCAAAGTACCGTACATGTTCGGTACTTACGTACCCTATGTACTTAGGAACTACTCATACTCATAGTACAACTTGAGACCCAACAACAACAACCCATACCCGTGATTTTCGCCTCGGGTATTGGGTATCCACCCGATACCCGTAACCGAGTGAGAGCACAAAATAGGTGACACCCGATACCCACCCACTTGACGCTTTTCGGCTCGGTGCAAAGCCCTGAGTAGAACGTCCAACCTGGTAGGTACCTATGTACGTACTCTATCCAGCTCGCTCCTCTGTCTCCACCTAACAGCAAACCCCCGCCAAGCCAAGCGTCCGAGCGCCAAGCAGCGCTCAGATTCCAGCGCGCTGTTATGCCGGTCCTCCCAGGCCGAACCCGACGACGCGGGGGATCTGCAGTGCAACAGGTCGCCTCGTCCGACCGCCGTGAGGTTGATCTCGTCGTCACCGAGACATTAGCAGTGGTCTTCTTACGCCTTGCTTTTTTCCCATGGGCGCCTTTGGCTGCAAGATATGAATACTAGGTCTCAGGATGACTTTTATATGCCGAAGTTCAACAGTCGACGGGGCATCACACTGAATCCTAACTCAATGATTGCACCAGATGTGTCATCGATATCACAACCCCAACGATCGTGCCGTTTGTGTGACGATGAGGGGTCCCCGTCCATTGCTGGTGGGGAGGCTCGCGGGGGTGTCGTCGCTGGTCATGCTCGTGCTTGAGTGGGAGGGGAACGAGGCAACAGCTGAGCCAACAATGTGCGGATACTATGGCAATTTGTGGATACCACCCGGCCGATACCTGAACACTGCATGCCGCAGTTCTCGCACTTCTTGCTGCCCTAACCTGACCAACAACCCAACATGAACCCCGAATCTCGATTTGTGTGTAATATTGATGCCCCAAAATTACTCCCTCATCTTTGTTGCCAAAGGCTCGCAGGCTTCTAACATCATTTGACACTTTCGGTTCTAGGGTAATTCAGGAGTCACCAGCGGCATTCCGGAGAAGCCGGGCAGTGGAGGAGGTTCGGGGTGAACGTACTTGCCCTTTTTGGCAAAGTACGCCCACCGCGCCTCGAACAGTCTCCGTGCATAGTCGTAGAGCCACATGTCTTGAGGCAGATAACTTTCTATCTTCTGCTCGTCAGATTGGATGCCGCATCTTTCTTCTTGCCTCTGTTTTGGTGTTGCACTGTCGGCCGACTGTCCAAGTCAAGCGTCAGCTGGAGCAACTTCAAAGACCTCTCCGTATCTTCCAACAGGCCGAACCACGTCGTGGATTCCAACCGCTTTCCCGCTAGCAAGGTGGCAGCGGTTTTGTTTTGCCGGAGATATCTTTTTGTGTCCGAATTAGGCGACGTGGATACCCAACCAGTGTCGTCCTTCCAGGTGCCGGCGAGATAGCGTACGCCAGACTCGCCATCACTCAACGGTTGCGTGTAGGTTCTGTTTGCATCATTCATGTACTCATCGATGGTTTGATCCCCATCCATGGGGGATGTTCTCCTCTTTTCCTTAGTCTCTGTCCCCACTCGTTCGTCTTGGCATAATAAAACTGAGATATCGCCCTTTCCACGGGATGGCGTAGCCATGTCATGACATCCGCCCCTGTCGACACGTCGAATTCCTCCAGCCGCTGTTTTGACCTGGACATCTTCCGCTGACGTTGCTGAATATAGGACCAGTCAAAGTGATTTTGGCCTGTCCGGAGGTAGTCTTTTCCATGGAACTGCCCCCTTCTGAACATACTCATCAGCATGTGACAAACAGAAGTTCCGCCCGCCTTCCCGATGTGTGTATGAAATAAAAGGGATTCTTGGTGCAGTGCATTCTTCTTGGAGGCGGGTGGCCGGTTGCATTGCCGCTCGTTGCCATCTCCGCCGGTTCTTTGCATTTCAGTTGCGGCGGCTGTTTTTGTCGCTTGTCACCGGCACCCTTCTTCGCACTTGCCACCACTTCTTCCTTTGGTGACGGCGGTTGATGTTGCTGATGTGCTGCACTGTTCTCCATCTTGTGCATCTCTTTCCGCAGTACCTCGCTCTCCGCCGCCTGATCTGTTGCACTCTTTCTCAGCTGTTCCAACTCGTGCCGCATCAATTCAATCTCTTCAACAATCTCGTCCTTCTCCTTCACCGTCGCAGCCAGGATCTCCTCCGCATTCTCCAGCAGGTCCGTCTCTATCCTCTCCAAGCCCCTGTTTATGGAAGCATTCACGACGGCCGCTAATACTTCTTCCCTTGATGGCGACATCTGGTGCTGGCGTACCGCACGCAGATGTTGTGCCACACTGAGCAGATTGGTTGGGTTCTCATGACGCCACTGCCTCCGGATTCGGCCCGATCGAGTGTTGAGGATATTATCTATGCGCAGCGCAGGCGTTGCAAGGGACATGTGAGAGCGGTGCCCCCTCGCACGCACACACCAATCAGTTGTGCAACTCGAACTTACCACCAAGCTGAAGATGAAACCGAAGGCCGCGATGAGAAACACCTTGAAGGCGATTGACATACTCTCCGGCGAGGATCCCGCTTGCCGCCTAGTCTGCCGCCTCATTTTGGCCCGTCGTGTGGCCTGGTGATCATGAGGTGCCTCCTCGCCCACCAACTTGACTCGTCCAGCGGATCGGCGGGGCCGGGAGGTGCTCAGCGAATACCGCAG
>JALLAP010000834.1:0-11476 GCA_036939355.1 Thalassiosira profunda | reverse complement strand
CGGGTGCATATTGTGAAATCCCCGTCTCATTGAAGTATTTTGCCTCGCGTCCTTCTCCCCCGTCGACCCTTCCTCCTGCGCAAACTAGGCTTGACCACCAGCCGGCAGACCTGATTCCATCTCTATTTGCAAAGATCAACCGCGTGCACTCCACTTGTCCGTCGGAGCCGGCTGCCGTCACCTCCAAAAACAAATCCCCCCAGTCTCCCCCAAAAGTCTAAAAGACAATGTCGCTCTCGTCCCCCTTGATCGCCAACCACGCCGTCAATCCCACCGTGCTCAGCGCGGCCAACCCCACGAACGCGTAGCCCACCGCGTCCCCGTCCTGGAGGGCCTGCACCGCCCCCTTCCCCGTGATCGCCTCCTGCAGCAGCACGACGACGAAGGCCATCTGCGCCAACCGCCCGTTCCATATCTCGGCGTTCTTCTTGAGCCCGAACGGGCCGCGGCCCTGGTTGAAGTTCCACTGCCGTTCGGACAGGGCCGTCGTCGACGAGGAGGAGGTGGAGATTTGGGCGGAGGAAGGCACCGCGAGGTTGTGAGTTTGCCGCGAGAGGGAATTTATCGAGGCGGGCGGGGCGAAGGCCGCAGCCGCGCCGGCGAGGGCGGCCAGGAGGAGGGCGAGGAGGGGCCGGGGCATTGTATATTCGACCGAAGAGCTGGGGCGGCGGGGCGGAGGTTGGGGCAGCGCGCGGCTACGAGGAGTGCGGGCGCGTGCTTGGTTGTGGTTATGTGGCTGACGTACTCGAGTTTAGAGGGCCCGCCCTGCAGTTTTGCGTGCGCAGGCGCCCCAAACGATAAAAAGAATCCAAGAACCGCTGAAGCAATTTTAGGTGCTAAACGTTGAAAAATACATAACGCGAAGAAGCAGGTTACTTCGCCCCGTAGCTTGGCTCCTTAACCGACGAAAATGGCGAACACAAGAAAGGCTTCTACGTACCTTCTTCACAATGGAATCAGTATTTTATCACTTAATTTTATCAACATCTACAGACACGAAGGTTCTGCTCCGACGAACTTTCCGACGTTACACGTTGAGACATGCCTTCTTCACCGCGCACTCAGTGTGAGACGGTCCGTTGGGGCAACTCCACCTGAAATGCTGACTTGCCGCCAGCCCCAACGCGTGCACCGTCTAGCATTTCACCGTCCAAGCGCCACCGGATTGCAGCGCATAGCCGCCTCGAAGACGGATCGGACAACCCACAAACGCCCGCAGGAAGCACAGGGAGCCTCGTTGGAGCACAATCGATATCGTACAACAGCAACTCTCTAGCACGATGAAGGTTTCGACAATCTGCGCGACGGCGGCCCTCCTCGCGGCCCCGGCGGCCGCCGAGCTGCGCGGGTCGTTCAAGGTTTTCGAGCACCGCGCCGCGGAGCGGGAGCTCCGGTCGGAGGACGACGGCCAAACGATGAGCAAGAGCTCCAAGGCGCTGAGCTTCAGCCTGAGCAGTGAGTGTTGCCATTGGCGTTGTTTGCCTGGGCGACCGACCGATGCTGTCGTTTGCGTGGCCCCCCAATGCGATGTCTTGTCCTGAACCCTGTACAACAAATCTAACCGCGGCGCGTCTGTTTCTCTCTGTCCTCCAGTGCCCTCAAAGTCGGGCAAGGGATCCAAGGGCTCAAAGGCCGATCTGAGCTTCAGTCTGAGCATGCCCAGCAAGAGTGGCAAGGGATCCAAGGCCGAGGCGATCGAGGGAGGAAAGGCGTCCAAGGCGGATCTTAGCTTCAGCTTTAGTTTGTCATCCAAGTCATCCAAAGCGGCGGCATTCCCGTCTTACTGCGATGAACCGTTCTGCTACGTCGACCCGGACAATTGCGACGACCCGGAGGCGACGCAGAGCGGCTACTTCCCCGCATTGACCTATTCCTACGCCACGTGCAGCGCGAAGTGAGTTTCATCGTTTCTACTCGTCTCTCTTACTCACATCGATAACTTTGCATCTCACACCATATGCCTGCTTCAATATATTTTAACTGATCTTCCANTCCCTTGCTCACGTCGATAACTTTGCATCTCACACCATATGCCTGCTTCAATATATTTTAACTGATCTTCCAACGCAGGTCGAGCAAGGCTTCGAAACCCGATGGCTGCCCGTGCATCGACTCCGCCGCCATTCTCGAAGAGAGTATCATGGCCGGAAATACCACTGCCTGCGACTTCAACGGCGCGCCCGGCGCCCTCACTAACGGAGAGAATGGCATCTGCCTTCCCATCACCTACGGCTCGGACGTGTGCGCCCTCCACAGCCTCGACGAGCCTGAGTGCGCAGGATTCCCCCTCCCCGTGGCGAAGGCGTCCAAGGCCGACCTGAGCTTCAGCCTGAGCCTGCCCTCCAAGTCGGCCAAGGCGGCGAATATGGAGGGAAAGGCATCCAAAGCGGATCTTAGCTTCAGCTTGAGCATGCCGTCCAAGTCCGGCAAGGGAGCTAAGTCCGACCTGAGCTTCAGCGTGAGCTCCAAAGCGGCCAAGGCGGTGGCGTAAGCGGCCTTTGGTCCCCGAAATTCGTGCCCGCAGGGAGGGCCTCCAACAATTTTCCCGCCATAGATGTTCGACGGTTGGCTGTGCAGATGCGAATCTGGCATGTTTGATGTGTACTACCGAAAAGTTGGTGCTTGTGAAGGGCCCAACTTTCTCTGTAATCTGATGGATGGCAGTCTGTATGGACGGCGGCCTAGTGTCAGTGAGTGAAATAGGAAACAAAGTTAAGAGTGATGATAACATTCTGTTTTCCGTGACCGTTCTGTGCCAACAACAGTACGCCATCTCTCTGCTGTCGATCGGTCCATCGACGTCGTGAGATTCTCGCTGCCTGCACTCGCTACTCCTTCAAAAGCAAAGTGTTTTGGATGAGAGATAATTACGAGGCAGTGTCTACAGCCTACGACCTCTCTTCCTCGGCTTCCTCAGCCACGATCGTGTGGTAAACGACGCTGAAGCCACACTCTCGGCACATCGACGGCTGGTTCGTTTCGTACGTGAACCCCGGGCACTTTCGGTCCATCGTGCAGAGCCGTCGGCTCGTGAGGTACTGAATCTTCCGTTTCTCCGCTTCGACCTCCTCGATCCGCTTTCGCTCGTCGGCCTCCGCTTGTGCCTGTGCGTCTCGTTTCTTCCGGTCCGCTTCGTCGCGCATCCGCCGCTCCTCGGCCAGTTTGTTTGCCTCCTCCTCCGTCGGGCCCGTGTATGGATAAGTTGCTACTATCGTGAACTCTCGTCCGCAGGCAACGCTTCAGAGTAACAAAACATAGGTATCCCCAGTTAGTCGAGCGGCCTGGAGGTCAAAAGTGAATCGTACGCTTGCCGCAACTCACCTCCTCGGCAAACCCCTACCAATGCGGTTCACGATGGTGCCGAATTCCGCAACCACGCCAGGGCGCGCGGTGAAAGATACATTCGTCTTCTCCTCGATCGCGCGGCCAAGGGCTCCATGCTTGTTTGATCCCCACGTGTACAGATTACCGTCGTGGGAGATGGCAGCGTTGTGAGTCGGTCCGCAGTGTATCGACTTGACGCCCATTCCCTCGTCCACAAAGTGCTGGACGAGTGTGGGCGTTGACACTTTGCATACCGTGCCCTGGCCGAGTTGACCTTGAAAGCCGCTTCCCCACGTGTAAAGCCACCCCGAATCATCGAGCGGAGGCACGTGCACGACGCAAGCCGAGTGCCACGTTCCGGCGCTGATGCTGAGAATGTGCGCTCCCCGGAGCGCAGTGATTTCGCACGGCTCGTATCGGTCCGAGAAATCCGGGCCGTGGCCGAGCCTGCCCCCGTCGCCGCACCCAAAGCTGTAGAGAGCCGACCGCGTGCACAACAGCGTGTGCTCGGAGCCACAGGCAATCAAGGTGACAGTTTTCGACGTGGGAAGCTTCACCGGCAAAGGAAGGGATTGGTGATTGCTGTCGGATCGTCCGTGGCCGAGCCTTCCGTTTGCTCCGTGGCCAAACGTAAAGACTTCGTTCTCGTTCGTCGTGACGCAGGTGTGCATCTCGCCACATTCGATGGAAGAGACGGCAACTGTATCCACGTATTTCGGCTGTGGCGTCATTGCTGTGTCTTCTTCCGCCCCTGCCGCAACGCCAAAGCCCCACACGAAAAGATCTCCGCCTTCGCTGGCAGCGCAGGCGTGGTTCGCTCCAACGGCGGTCGTGATGATCTCTTCGCCCGTTAGTTTCGACAACATTTGTGGCGTTGTGTAGATGGACGTTTGATGGGAGTTTGCCAGCCCGGTCGGTCCCGACCCCCAAGCGTACACCGCGTGGCTTGCCGTGGTTGCCAGGACGAGGCTCCCTCCCACAGATACGTGTTGTACATTTTGGCCTCGCGTCGAAGTTATCACCTCAAACGCGTGCCTGTCCTCGACATCCCCCAGACCCAACTGCCCCGAAGCGTTCTTTCCAGTGGCATAAACAGCTCCGGCCTCTTCGAGGTCCGCAGTCGCTCGATGCTTCGCCTCCAGCTCCAGCTCGATTGCGATTCTCCGCTGCCTCTCCTCCTCGAGCGAATGCTGGAGGCGATCGATCAGCTCCTGCTTTGTTCCCTCCGCAAGCTCGTCGCGTGCACGCAGGTGCCTCTTCAGCTTTTCGTTGGAGAGGCTCGCGAGGTCGACGGTTGCATTTGTGGTCAAGTAGTCCAGATCGCCCCAGGGGATGTTGGCGTTTGCAGTTAGCGTGAGGGCGAGGGCGGCAGATCTCAGTTTGGACTGCTTCTGTTTGCCGGAGGCGCCCCTGAATGCCGACACTGCATCGAGGAGGGCGTTCGATGGTGGTGTGGGTTGCCTATCGCTGGCAGTGTCGGGTGCATCAATTGGGGGCGTTTCGTTCGACGCGTCGGCACTTGCAGCGGCCTTTTGTTGGGCCGCTACGGCCGCCGCCGCCGCTTTCAGCCGTTCGGTCGGAGGTGGTGGCATGGGCAGACGGTGGGCTGCCCCAAAATCGGCCGGCTGCTTTTCAAAAACTCAATTTGAATTTGAACGGTTTGAATTTTTCAACCAGCTCCGGCCGGACTGTGCCCCCATCACACTGAGCGGCACTCGACCATGGGCTGCGCCTGAGCACAGGAAGGGTCACAGCAATCGCCGTCCTCTGGCTGCTCGTTCTGTTCGCGCTGATTGCTGCTGACTCGACGGAAGAGGTCTCGCAGCCAGGCCTCGCTGCGGGGTGACCTGCGCCAGGCCTCCCGGCCTCCCCGGCCGCCGCGCAGTGATGATTGCCCATCGACACTCGCTGCCTCAAGCTCCAGGGGTTGAGAAGGAGCAGGCGAAGACAGTCGATGTAGAACCCATCGCCAAGAGCAGTGGCAGCCTGGTCGCCCTGGATATTGACACGGTCAACAACGGTCCGGAGTTCGTGCCCACCCTCGCGGCTGACATCTACGCTTCCTTTCGCAGCCGGGAGGCGTCGACCTCTGTGCGACCCCTCTACATGGAGGACCAGGAGGAAGTCAGCGAGCACATGCGCATGATTCTCGTAGATTGGCTGGTGGAGGTGCACAACAAGTTTGGCCAGGTCCACGAGACTCTTTTCCTCGCAGTGAACATCCTCGATCGTTACCTCTCAAAGTCTCAGGTCAAACGGGACAAGCTGCAACTGGTGGGCGTCACCGCTCTGTTGATCGCGTCCAAGTACGAAGAAATCTGGTGAGTGAGCTGTTTTTGCTCAACGACTCGTCAACCACACGCGCTCTTACATCGCCGCTCGCGTTGTGCTCCCTTTCCTCCAACTCAGGCCCGCATCCTTGGCCGACTGCATCTACATTTGCGACAAGGCGTACACTGACGCCGATTTCTTCTCGATGGAAGAGCAAATTCTCAACACGCTCGAGCATCGGGTCACGATCCCGAGCGCCCATGCCTTCCTTCTAAGGTTCCTCATGGCGAGCGAAGGCGACACCGAAATCATCCACCGCGCGTATTTCATATTGGATGGAACGCTGCAGAGCTACTACCTCCTCCACTTCCTCCCCAGCCAGCTCGCCGCGGCGGCGGTGTTCGTCGCGAGGAAGATCGCCGGACGGGAACCGTGGACGCCCACCCTCGAAAAGTACACAGCGTACCGCGAGGACGAGGTGTTGCCCGTGGCCCGTGCCGTGGTGGCCGTGAAGACGTTCTGCTCGGCCGGCCTGCACGCGGTCAACACCAAGTACGCCACCGACAAGTACTCGGGTGTGTCGAAGATCAAGCTGCCCACCGAGTTTTGAGCAACCACCGAAGTCTTCCACAACACACGTGCGGGATCGAGCCAAGGATTGCATTGGATGCATTCTTGAGCACCTCCCAGCTGAGATGCCCCCATTTCGTGGGTACATGGGTGCTCTGCGGAGGATGCTTGAAGCTACCTCCCCACGAGCCTCATAACTGTAATCAGAACCAGTCGCCTTCATCACAACGTTTCGCTCCTCTGAATGACCCACCGCGGCTTTGTTTTTCTCCTTACAGACGTGCTCCCCCTTCCGCTTTTCCTCACAGACGAAGCGAAGCTCCGTTTTGTCAAGTACCGCACAAGATACGGGGAGCCGGATGCGCCAGATTGGATGGACTATTGATGGATGGTTGAAAGGGAGAAGTGAGATGCAACCACTTGGCAAGCTCCAATGGCACAACGAGATTCCTCACCTCGAACTCTCGGCGCTTCACCTCCAACTTCGCATCCAGTTCTTCTTCTTCCTGTTGTCGGCGAATTGAGGCGTAGTCATCAGAACAGTCAACGCCCAGCGCCCACCACTGACCCTGCAGGAGCAAGCTACCGCCGTTGGGCGCGTTGTATATTGCGGTGCCGTACAGCAGCACCGCCATTCCAACCACCTGCAGATAGCTGTATGGAGTCCACGTCTCTCCGAAGAACGGGTTGATGCAGTAAAATATCACCAGATCCGTCGCCCAGACGGTGATCGGACGAAAGTTGTCCAGGATGGCGTGCCAAACGGAGCTCAGCAGGAACGTTACGAGCACCGCCAGCAAATTGTACATGAAGACCGTGAAGATGTAAAACGCTTTGCAATCCATCGAGCAGTGCATGGTGAGCACGGATAACGCATCTCGGGAAGGGGAATACAACTCATAACGTACCGGTTGCCAACTGAATACTCCTCGTATTCACAAGCAGTGCCCATGTGTTAAAGGGATCCTCGTAGGATCCATGATCGTTTCCGGGCATGTAATATCTGCACAAACAAAGCAATTGAAGCGTCAATACGAGAGATACGACATCAAACGTCAAATCGAGAGAAACGTTCAACTTACCCAATCGGGTACATGACTGCAACACTCAGCAGAGTGCCCCAAAACCCCTCCATCCCAATCAACAGCAACGGCGGAGCAGGAACGTCCGTCTTCATGACGTGCTCCTCGAACACAAATTGCACCGCCTGCACGAACGCCCCCGCCATCATGAGACAGACCCCCAGAAACGTCTCTTTGGCATTGGCGTTGGTTCCCCCGGCGTCTCTCCCGGACGCCAAGAGGGCCGTGGCGCCCACAATTATGACGCTGACGACGTTCCAGAACACGCCCGTCCAATGAAATCGGTGCTGTTTCCCGCGAACAAGGCAAATTTGGGGTGAGTGCATATCATATGCACTAAAAATCGATACACATCATACCACAACACTTACGAGACGCTCCTTCATGACGTGCTGCTTCATCAGGGCCACAAATATGATGCACGATCCCCGCAGCATTTGGAAGATCGAGACGTCCAAGTATTGCAACCCCATCATGCTGCAATTGCATCGAATCACAGATAGTGTGCGGGTGAAGTGAAAATTGATGCATGCATACACAGTGGATGCGCACTCACCACAGCGCCGTCGCCCCCAAGTCGAAAACGGCCGGTATGGCCAAGAAGAAGTACATCCACGCGGGCGTCGTCCTCTTGTAGTGAGCGCTGCCCGATGCGTCGCTGCCGTCGCCCCAGCCATCGCCGATGAGCGGCGTCTTCTCTGATAGCAACCCATCACCCCCCACATCACAGACATCACCGCTATCGAAATCGTAGCCCGGAAACGGCACGCGAAATTGCACCACCACCCAATGCAGCACCAGCCCGAACAGCATGCCGAGGAACATCGTGAACGTCAGGAAGAGCGGCTGCTGGAACACCTCCATCACGGGTTCGCCGCGCGCGTTGAATCTGCCGTTTGTGCCCTCGAGGTCCATCATGATTTTGGAGCAGATGGAACAGCCGGTGCCGAAGAGGACGGCGAACACGAAGAGAAGGGTTTCGAGGAGGCCGCAGGTGCTGATGTTGGCGAGGCTGGCGGGCATGGCGGCTGTGCAGTGGTGATGTCATGGTTTTGTTGCTTAGTTTGGATTATTTGGAGGAGAGTGAGCGGACACAGCGGAGCGCTCCAAACTTCGCATGCGAATGCGATCTCAAGCTCAGGGAGTACTATTAACATGGTAGCCAAATTGGATGGCGGCATTTGGCGTCGAGCGAAGGCATTGGGAGCCGAGCCTGAATCACACCTATTGCAATTATTTCTACTAATATTTCTACTCGATGAGCCATGCTACGTCCGTCTACTCGTCCAAGTACTGCAAGACGCCCGGAATGATGATATTCATGTCGCTGCCGCAGTTTCGACGGATGGCCTGCCTCGCCCCGGTATCCTGATCATTGCCGGCGTTGCATCTCCAAATAGCCAGCTCGAGAACGTCGTCGCATCGTGGTAGGCAAACCAATTTCGGATGCGCTCAATCCTCTTTTCCTCGGACCACTGATGGCGGCCGAGGGCCGGGGAGCGGCGGGAGTGGTACACCAAATGGGAGAGCGAGATGAATTCGTCACCGTCCGCAGCTGCGGGATACATATTATCATGTGTCTTGGCAGCGATTGCCTCCGTCGCGTTGGCGATGATGTGATGTGTTTGATATGTGTTTTGGTTTTGAGATGTGACATACAATAATGCATAGTTCATGAAGAATTGACTAGTACTACTGTTCGTTCCCATCCTACACAGAGGGCAGCCCGTTTACTCCAAATATGGCAAGACGCGGGGAAGGATGATGTTCATGTCGCTTCCGCACTTTCGACGGCTGGCCTGCCTTGCCTCTTTATCTTCCTCGTCGTCGTCCATATTGACCCTCCAAATTGCAAGCTCGAGCATCGTCGTCACGTCCAACAGGTAGTAGTGGGCGAACCAATTGCGGATAGATGCAATTTTCTCTTCGTCGGTCTGCTGAGGGCGGCCTAGGATTTCGTTCACCTTCGCCTCGGCCTGTTCGAGCTGGTCCGGGCTCCTGTACTGCAACCACTTGGACACGACCAGCGCCTTATTCTGAGGTGCAGGTATTGTTCCTCTCAACAACTGGCAGCTGGAACGTTCGATGTCAATCAGAAAGGCAACGGGAGGGATGATGACATGCTCCAATTTTGGGCAGCCGTTGAATACTCCATACCCGATGTAATGGATACCCTCTCGCAGAACCACCTCTGAGAGATTGCAGCAGTCCCAAAATGTCTGGATGCCAACTATCGTGACAGAAGAGGGGATGGCAACGCGCTCCAACGAGCGACATTCACGGAACGCACAATTCCCAAGCATATGAAGCCCCTCTCGAAGCACCACATCGCTCAACTGATGACAAAAGGCAAACGCAGAACTGCCGAGTTTCAACGTTGTCGAGGGGATGTCGATTCGAAGCAGCGATGCGCAACGGGCGAATGCAAACCCTCCAACTATGTGCTGCAGCCCCTCGTTCAACTCCACTTCTACCAGGCTTTTACATCCGTAAAATGCCTCGCGACCAATATCGATGACCGATGCCGGAATAGCGATCCGAACCAAAGCACTGCAACCATAGAATGCAGCCATTCCAATGTCGGTTACAGACGCCGGGACGGTTACGCGCGTCAGCGCTTTGCACCCCCGGAATGCCCCCTGTCCAATCTTGGTCACATCGCTGAGATCAATCTCCCTCAAGCGTTCGCAATAAGCAAACGCCCTCTCGCCGATCTCAACTGCAGAGGCAGTAGTCCAAACAACACGCTCGAGCGAGCGGCAACATTGAAATGCGTTGTACGAGATGGTGCTGACGTCGCTCAAATCCACCACCCTCAAATGAAAGCAGCCCGCAAAGGCCTCCTCCGGAATCTCTGTCACGCCCGATGCCACCCGGATCCGGCGGGCACGCCGGTGCCAATCCTGGAGCGCGCCGCCGCCATAGTCGACCCACTCGCTCATCGTTTGGAGCACGGAGAATTTTGGTGCACGTCAAATTCCTGCGCTGGCAGGGGGTGGTGCACGAATAATATCCTGTGCCGGCCGCTTTTTCCGCTTGCGGCAGACGGACGTTGAATGTTGAATAGGCCAGTCACGTGACGGTTCATTCAGTCTAACCCGCGCCGCGGCGGCGGCCGGGCCGGCGCCTCGTCGTCAAACAAACATCAAACTGCAAAAGCTGCAGGCTCTCCTCCCCGCCGCGGGGGCTGCCGCAGCGCATAATAATCATCCACGCTGGCACACCAAACATGAAGGAGCTCGTGCGCGCCACAGGAGCAATCGTCTCCGCCCTTCTCGCCGCCGCCAAGACGTCGGCGGCCGCGCACGTCGATTGGCAAATCGTCTCGAACGAATCCATCGCCTCCCTGGGAAAGAAGTGCTTCGACGACGGCGAGGAGCTGAAGGCGGCAGTCCGGCAATACGTCGCGGGGGACTGCGGGAATTCGTCCGTCCGGTATTACGCGCGGTGCAATTTCGGGTACGGCTGGCCCATGAATTCGTGGTGCGTGGGGAACGTCACGGACATGTCGGAATTGTTTTATGGGGGAGGTGCTCTGCGGCCGAGCACCCCACCCCTCTTTCCGGGGTTCAACGAAGACGTCGGAGATTGGGATGTATCGCGAGTGACTGACATGAGTTACATGTTCCATTGGTCGCCGTTCAACCAGTCCCTGGATCACTGGGATGTATCGCGGGTGACCAATTTCGCATACATGTTCGGCTACACGCCTTACTTCCAAGGAAGCGGGATATCTCTTTGGAATACATCCAGTGCAATCTTCTGACTTTAATGTTCTTTCGGAGTGGATTCAATGGCGACTTGTCTTCGTGGGATCTACGCCGTGTCAAAGATGTGGAGGGGATGTTCGCGGGCTCGTCATTTAATCACGCCGGCGTCTCCATGTGGAATACTTCCAGCATCACAAAAATGCCCGGTCTTTTTCAAGACAGTCTCTTCAACCAAGACCTGAGCGGCTGGGATGTTTCCAATGTCAATGATATGCGGTGGATGTTCATGAACTCTCCCTTCAACCAGGACCTTTGTTCGTGGAGCGATGCATTTCCCTACGAATCTGCCGACACGTCGTGGATGTTTCATCGTTCGGGATGCGAGTTTCAAGACTCGCCGAATATCGATGCGAAAGGACCATTTTGTCTCAAACTGCAGCGCTACCGACCTTTCTGCAAGCAATGAACCGACATCCAGCCCAACAGGCTGTCCGGCGTGGCTTAGATGCATTGATCCCT
>JALLAP010000833.1:0-10167 GCA_036939355.1 Thalassiosira profunda | reverse complement strand
GCGCTAAGCGCCTGTCCGTTGTCTTTGAGATAATGCGGGGAATGATTGCCCCCGAGTTATGAGAGTTGTAGAATTGCAGAGTTGGACTGCATCGTTGCAACATAATTTTTGCGGTACAACAGAAAGGTAACATCTTATTGGCACTCTTCGCTCATTCATCCTCGTCAGACTCTTCAACAGATTCGACGACAACCACCTCCTCCTCGACTGTGGCACTATCATCCTCTTTCACTGTGCCAACATATGTCTCTACATCATCAGTGCCTTCATCTGTTTCGACAACAACAACCTCGTCATCGCTGCTGGCGTCGCTCTCTTCCTCATTGACCTCTGCGGCGCCAAAGACGAACGTGGGAATATTGCACGGCATCAACGGCCCCTCCAGCTTGGCCCCGACCACCGCCTTGACGGTTGAGGGAAGCCGCACAAACGGCAGCGATTTGCAATCCCAGAACGCGTTTACTCCAATCTGCTCCAATCCTTCGCTGATCTCTACCTCCTCCAATGCCTCGCATCCCCAGAAACTTTCGTATCCAATCACTCTCACGGATGACGGGAGCTTGATCTCTTTCAGCGAGGTGCAGCCGCGGAAAGCGTGATCTATTATCTCTTCCACGCCCTCGAACATTTCCACTTCCTCCAATCCCTTGCAGTAGCAAAAGGCCGAGTTGTCCAGCACCTTCACGGTGGACGGGATGTCGACCTTTTTGAGCGAGATGCACTCCAGAAAGGCCCGATCTTTGATCTCGACGAGCCCTTCCCAGAGGTCCACTTCCTCGAGCTGCTCACACAATGAAAAGCATTCCTCGCCAAGGGTTCGCACGGTTGACGGAACGGTCACGTGCTTGAGCGATTTGCAATTCCGGAAGGCCTGGCCGTCGATGCNGGGTTCGCACGGTTGACGGAACGGTCACGTGCTTGAGCGATTTGCAATTCCGGAAGGCCTGGCCGTCGATGCGCTCCAAGCCATCGCTCAATTCCACTGCCTCGAGCTTCTGGCAATCGTGGAAGGCCCCCCTCCCGATCACTTTCACCGAGCTCGGAATCTTGACGCTCTTGAGGGAGTTGCAATTCATGAAGGCGTCCTTCTTGATCTGCTCCACTCCCTCGCAGAACTCCACCTCGCCCAACTGGCAATCCCGGAAGGCCTCCGGCCCGATCACGTCGACCGACGCCGGGATGCTCACGTATTTCAGGGCTCTGCAGCCATTGAAGGCGCCCCAACCAATTTGCACCAATCCCTCCGCCAATACCACCGCCTCCAACGCCGCGCAGTGACCAAACGCCGCGTCGTCGACCACCGTGACCGTCGACGGGATTGCAATAAAGGTCAACGATTTGCAATTCCGGAAGGCCCGATCTCTTATCTCCTCCAACCCCTCCGGCAACGCCACTTCCACCAGCCGCTCGCAGTCGTAAAACGCCCGCTCCTCGATCAATTTTACGGACGGGTCGACGACGAGGTGGGTGATGTTCTTGGGCACCGGATCCTGGCCGGTGTAGAGGTAGTGCACGGGGGCGTTGGGGTCCGTCTTCTTGAAGAGGGACTTGACGTTCTCGCCGACGGTGCGGACGTTCTCCTGGAGGGTCCGCGTCGAGAGGGGCATCGTGGGCGGCATCGTGGACTGATTGCTGTGCACACTGCAAATGGAGACCGCGAGGACGAAGGAGGGGATCATCAGGGCGCCGGCCGGCAAGGTGTCCGTGCCAACAACTTGTGCCAACCATGCCAACGGCTATTTTCTACAACGTACATCGTACTGTAACCGACATCTTCCCGACACCGACGAAGGACGACAGACGCCCAGAACCAACCCACCCGCGCCCTCGCCCCTCTCGGCCACCCCACCCCCCAACCCCGCCGCGTCGTTACAACACCGGCTCCTCTCCAAACCCCGCCAGGCCCAAAGCACCCCACGGCCCCCGCGCGGAGGCGCCCTATCACGATGTCGAAGCGGAGGAGAATTTGCAATGACAGCCGGGCGCTGCGCCTGGCGGACCTGCCCAACGAGGCGCTGGCGCACGCGGCCCAATATTTGGCCGGGCCATCGCGGGCCATTTTTGCTCTGGCAATTCCTGGAGAGGACCGACAGAGGGCGATCTTATCGAGGACTACGGTCCTCGATTTTGGATTGGTGGAGAAGAGCCTCGCGGCGAGGCTAAGCGACCGCCACATTCAACTCATTTTGTCACGCATAGACAATCTAAAAAGGCTGGCTATGGGCGGATGCGTTAACGTTACGGGGCGCTGCCTCGACCCGCTGCGGGGTTCTACACAGCTGGAGATGATCGACCTTAGCCTCGTCGGCCCTCGGGAGAGCCCGGCCATATCCCCGAAACCAATGCTTTGCGAGGCGATTGTATTGCCAGTCCTCGACAGCATCATTGCTGCCAAACTCAGCTCTTTGAAGCTGCTTGTGCTGCCCAAAAAATGGCTCACCAACCAAAGCGATGGCGTGTGTCAGTTTCTACAAAGATACGACGATTACCTGAAACGCCGAGAATGCATCTGTTCGAGATGTGGGAGTTGGGGGTTTGGCGAAGAAGAAGATTCGGATTCAGAGGATTCGTATTCAGTTGGTTTGGTCGGGGAGAGACGCTTCGGAATGCAGAACAACCTATGCTACAAGTGCACCCAGCTCTTCTGTACTGGTTGCGCCTACGAGGGCAATGAGGATAACGAGTTTGCTCCAACGCTCCATTTTTGTGCCAAATGTGAGCGGGAACACTGCTCGGGATGCTTGCCCGGGGGGGAGCGGTGCCCTTCCTGCGGTATGTTCTTTTGTGAGCAATGCGAAGGCTTGGATGAATGCGCCAAATGCGGGACAAGGAAGTGCGCCGATTGCCTGCCAAGCTGCAGGTATTGCGATGCAAAATGCTGCTTTGGATGTTTTGCTCGATGCCAGCCTTTGCCTTTGCATGTCCAGCGCTTGAAAAAGCGCAGAGACGAACCTGTCGACGGATTTTCGTCAGAATCCTCGGCCAGTTCCGTTGGGCCGTACCAACGGCCCCAGGCGTTGGCCAGGGAGTACCCCTGCACAGGCGTGGGAACAAATATCTGTCATGAGTGCATCAAATGTAAAGCATGCGGGGACCAGTATTGTCCAGAATGCCGGCTATCGAATTGCAAATACAATGAGCAGAAGAAAAGATGCAAAGGATGTGTCAAAATGATTTCCCCTCTCGTTGAAAAGAAGATTGAAGCACACAAAAAAGAGATTGAGAAACACCACAATGATATTGCGGAGCTGAAGGAGCTGGTCTAGATAGGTCGAAAACACACGAGTAGTCTGTACATTTATTCATAACAATCGACAGCGAGGTAGGTAGGTTGCACCTCTACTCTCACAATCTGTTGCTCGACTGGTGCCGCAACAAACCCACGAACATCCTATTGAAGTTCAGATATCCGTCCCTTCCCGACCCTTGCAATTCTGAGTGCATCTCCCCGCTGTCCAAAATATCATCGCCACTGGCATCCACCAGCAATTGGTGAGCTGTGTGCAACTGATGGAATGGAAGGGTCGGCCAGGCGTGATGCTCGGCATGGAACGGCATCTGCCACGCCAACTTTCTGTAATACGCGTTGGTCCCCGCCATCGTCCGCGTGTTCTCGTATATCAGGGGTGATTCCTTCCTGCCCCGGTGCTCGGCAAGCAAGTAGAAACGGAGGAACGGCTGGCCGAGCACCGCCGGCAGCACCCAAAGTCGAAGGAGCGGAGATATCACAGACTCGCCCACCGCAAAAGCCCAAGCTGCAATGCAGGCATACAGAGCCAGATATATCCGCGCCTCCCTCGTCACTTCCCTCTTTGCTCGCTCGTTTGTCAGATAAGCCTCGTTGCACTTTCCGAATGCATGTTTGGCCGTCGTCAGTATCGCATCTCCCCAGAACGGAATCCCCGACAAATACAGCGCGTAGCGAGCGACGTTGTCCACAGGAAAATCCAGCAAACCCGGCTGCAATTCCGAATCCAACTTGGGGTTGCCCGTGTATCGATGGTGTTGCCAGTGGTAATGGTAATAGTGTCGTGCGGGCCGGAGGCAGAGGAAGCCAAAGATGTGCGCAAATGCATCGTTGCAGAAGTTGGATCGGAAGGCGGTGCGGTGGATCGTCTCGTGCAGACCGTTGAAGTAGAAGCTCGACGCGAAGGCTGTCGCCAGGAGCGACAGCTGCGGTCCAATCGGTGCCGCGCACGCCGCCAGGGCGACGAGGCCAAAGTGGAAGGCCACCTGCGCAATTCCTTTGGCGTTGGATTTGTGCTTCGACAGCTCCCTGATGGTTTGGCGCGGCACCAGCCTATCCAATGCCTCCACCGATGCCAGCGGCTCGGGGCTGCTGGCCTCGCGCTCATCTGCAGTGCTCGCCGTTGCAACGTCGAGGGCAGAAGTGGACGCAGCAGGAGGCGGGCAGTAGAATTCTCGTGCACCGACTTTTGATGTTGGTGGCGCCTGAATTAGTTGCCGAGACGCCGCCGGGGCAAACGCGATAACGGAGTGGTTGCGCACCACTGCAGCGACGACAAGCGCAAACGGCATCGCCGCGTCGGCTCTCCCCTTCTGAACCACCATGGCCGCGCGCGCTGCCCGTCTTGGGGGCGGGGGTCAATCTGGTGGACACTAGAGATAAAAGATACCTTTAGTGTCGGCATGCAAACCCTGCCGGCTCCCGGCTCCTTAGCCGGCCGGCTACAGAGCAAGCCCCCCTCCGGCGCCCCTCCGCCCACGTCCTTGCGAACTGGCTACCATACCAGTGTTGCCCTTGTCTGCTCCCGCGCATATCTCTCTCTGATAATCGATGCCGAAGCGGAGGAAAATTTGCAATGGTGCTGGCCGGGCGGTCCAGCTGCTGGATTTGCCCGAGGAGGCGCTGGCGCATGCCGCGGGCTATTTGGCGCCGCCGTCCCAGGCACTCTTCGCCCTGGCGGTCGACGGGCAAGGCGACGATCTACAGAAGAAGATCTTATCAAACACAAAGTGGACTGTCCTCGATTTTAGCTCCGTCGAGAAGAGTCTCGCGTCGAGGCTGACGGACGGCGACATTGAGCAAATGTTTCTGCTGATTGATGCGGCCGCCAATCTCAAGGCGTTGAACCTGGCTGGCTGCATCAATGTGACGGGGGTCTGCCTCAAAATGTTTCGGTCGTCTACAGAATTGGAACAACTGGATCTCAGCCTCGTGGGCCCTCACGAGAGAAGGTTTGAGTACTCATACCGGCCAAATTATGGCCTCCCGCCTCCCGGGCCGAGGCTCTCCGAGGCGAAAGTGCTGCCCTACCTCAACAGCATCATCCTTACTGGGGGCACTTCTTTGAAGCTCCTTGTTATCCATGAGAAATGGTGCAACAATCCGAGTTATAATTTACGCCCGTTTCTGAGAAGATACAATGATTATCTGCAACGCCGGGGGTGCACATGTTCGAGTTGTGGGGAGAGGGTCGGAGAATGGGAAGTGGCTGTCAACTACCAGAGCGATTTTACATTTCGCCTGAGCATCACCGAGGAATCTGCTACAAATGTGCCAAGAATTTCTGTAATGCCTGCAGCAAATCAATGCTCAAACATTGTACCGCAACCATGCGAGAACATTGCGCGGAGTGCGCACCCGGGGGAGCATGCCCTGCCTGTGACGAATGTGTTTGCAGATTATGCGGAGAGCTGCAGAAGTGCCAGTGCGGAACTCAAGCGTGTGATCGTTGTCTTGTTAGCTGTGGGGTCTGCAAGGCAAAAATCTGCCCTGACTGCTTGGACGAATGCGCCCAATGCCATGACCGGGGATGCACTAAGGACATTTGTTCCGATTGCGAAAGAAATGGATACCAACGTTGCGGCGATCGTCGTCGAAAAATCGCGTTGGTCATTTGAGGGTGCTGTAAAGCAGTGATTATTTGGTTTCATTAGGGTCGGTTTCGTCTCCACTGTCCTCATCGTCAGTCTCATCCGACTTGACATCGTACTCCAGCGCCACATCCCACCTTGAGCTCGGGGCTCCTGCGCCGACGTATTTGACGAACCGCATCGTCCCCGGATCGCGGTACACCAACGACAGTGTGTTGTTGCTCGCTGATACGCTCAGCAGCTTGGTATCGTCCTCCTCATCGTACTCGGCGTCGGGTCCCTGCTCCTCCCCGCCCTCGTCCGCGGCAATGTAGCACTCGAATCCGCCCACGTCGCCCGATTCCCAGATGGCATCGTCGTCGGATCCGATCAGCTCGTTCGTTTCCTCGTCGAAGGAGCACTGCTTTCCCTCCCCCGCGCAGAAGCAGAGGGTGGCGTCCAGCACGGCGTGCGTCGTGAGGACGCCGTAGTGGGCGACAGTGTAATCGAGACCAGGGCGGAAGCGCCGGACGCGACCGCGCTGGCCGAGAGGGAAGCCCAGACTGGTTATCCATCCAAGCCATCGTCCAAAGGCAGCCGATTGGAATACCGTCTGGCGTAGGAAATTGAGGTAGTATCCTGCGTCCGACTCCTGGCTAACCTCCTCTGTTGCCTTCTCCAACGGTTCGTATTGCAAAAATCTCTGCTTGTGGGCAGGTCCCACCGCCTTCCAGCGGTCGCTCGTCCCCACTTGGTAATCAAGACAGGGACGATCGTTTCCGAGCTTATCCCTTGCATCATCTTTGGCGAAGGCGCCACCTATCTTGGCATTCCACTCATCTAATAAGAAGTGACGCAGCTGGATGCTCGATTCCTCCTCGAATCTTTCTCGCATCTCCTCCATCGATTGGTCGCTGAGGTAGGCGGCGTTGATGTACTTTCCAAGAAAAGATCTATCCTCTTCGCTCAATTGATTCTGTTCACCTGCACCTTCCTTTTCTTCTGTTGCTTCCAACGGTTCAAACGCCCCTTCCATATCTTCTCCCTTGTCCGTCGACTTCAGTCGCTGCAAGGTCGCATTCGATGAATCCTTCGGCGCCTCCTTCGAGTGGTACCAACCCTGCAGGGAGAGCCGCGGCCGATCGCAGAACACTTCCTGCACGGAATGGAACGACACGCCGGGCCGCACCTCGAAGCACGCCATTGCATTGAATTCGGGCAGGATTGTCTTTACAGGCAACGCTCCGGGCACCCTGCGCGAGCCCTTGCCGTCCTCTGGATTCTCCGCCGCAAATGCCTCGTACAGCTCGAGGCGGCCGCCGTCGACATCCGTCCAGGTGGGCTCCGGATCGGTCAGGTAGATGATGTAAGAAACCTTGCGGTTGCCAATAACATCGTCGTGGCAGAGGAGGTGGCACCCCTTCGCGTGGCAGTTGGCAGCGCAGTCCACCTGAGTGCAGATGATAAGAAGGCCATTGCAAAACGAATCATTCAACAGTATCACATTGCAATCTCACCTCGTCGGTCAACGTGCCGGACTCCAGACCCGTCACTCGCTCCACAAACGCCCGATACTCTGGAGAATATATGGCCCGCTTCAATTTCATCAGGGCGGGCATTTGAAGGGCCAGTTCGGAGCCTTCGCTCAGGTTTCCCTGCAAAGATTGTTTCGCACATAAAATGAGTGAGAGATGTGCTCCGAACGCCACCGACACGGGACGAAATGCTGGCAATAACTCACCAGATCGATGCTCTGGTAGACCCTAAACAAGTCTGTCTCCTTGAACTTCACCTTGCTGTTCTGCTTCAGCTCGTCCAATATCTCTTCTGCTCGGGTGAAACATCAGGCATCGTCAGATGCACATCACGTGCACAAAAAGATACCATGCAACAACACATGATCACTCACCCAAGAAGCCCTCCCGGCAAAACCCCTTGATCATTCCGTGAGGGTAGGGCGTCGCGCTCTTGTAGGAGGCGGCGAGCTCGGCGGAGCGGTCGAGGACGCCGGGGGCGAGGGGCGCGAGGACGTCGCCATCATCTTCGCCGAGGCCGTTCGTTGTCGTCTTCGATGGCGGGCCTCCGTCCGCCCAGCGCACCGACGAGCCATCGGTGGGGCCGCCACCTTCCTCGTCGTCCGTGCGGGGCCGCTTGGCCGGCGGGTCCGACGCCATGGCTGCTTGTGCGGCGAGGGGTTGCGTGCAAGCGAGCCGGGTTGGAGTTTGGGTGGCGGAGGAGCGAGAGGCCACGCTAGCCAAGCCGATCTAGGGGGCAGTGGGCTCGCCCCCGAAAATATCTTTTTGCCTCCTCCCCCTCCTCGTTCTCCTGCCTCTCCTCTCATCTCGAGACGTCGACAACCCCCCGCCTCCAACCCAGCCCTGGACGCGGCCATCGCCATCAAAGCATCACAGCTCCTCTTTTCCGGTGAGTTGACGTTCTCTTGCATTGACGGCATCCTCGGCGTCTTCTGCAGGCCTGGGTGCACGATTTGTGCGCAAATCCTGGTCGACGCGTCATTGGTGCAGTATGTGCAGAGCCCACGAGAGCACACCTGCAGTGGACGCCGCGAAGGGACCCACCACGTAATTTACAAACATGGCCTGATGCGGTCAGATAGGAGTTGATCGCGACGCTAATGCGGCTGACATTTTTTCTCCACGCCGCCGCCCCGATCATAAGATATGTCTCACGCGTTGACGCCCATCAATTATTTACCCCCCCGTATCTTTCTAGATCTCCCGAGAGTCAACATGGTTTGCATTGCCCACTATCCCACCGATTTGCAGTGGAAGCTGGAGGAACGCGGCATGGACCTGCAAGGCCAGGCGTCGTCGGTTCGGATGAAGATGGCCGCTCACGCCCGCGGGGGAAACGCCCCCGAAAGCTTCGACATTTCGACCGTCCTCAAGAAGAAGAAAGACGTCGCCGCCTGGGAGGAAGTGGGGAGCATGGACGACGCGGCGAAGAAGGCGGAGAAGGCTGCCATCAAGGAGGGGTTGAAGGGGCTGGGGAGTCGCCTCATGTCGGACCCCGCCTTTCCGGAGGTGCCTGCTTCCGTGTGGGACGATGCTTGTAGCGACAAGTACGCGAATGCCAGGGAGTGCACCGGCGACCCCGTCGAGGAGGAGCACATCGCTGCTATCCAGAAGCATTTTCCCACTCTGGATCGGGACGTCATCTTTGCTCTGCTCGATGCGAGTGATCTTGACCGCCAGCCACAGGAGTGTATGGTTGCCAGTAGGTATCTTTTGCTATTTTCTGATCTACTTCTGTCATTGACCTCTCATGTATCTTTCTTCAAAACCATAGTTGGGAGCCACTTAGCCCTGTAGGGCTGGGATAAGGAACTGCTGCAAAAGAAGCTTGTTAGCATGGGGACTATTGGCCAGTATGGAAACAAGCTTGGCAAGCTGGAATCCAAGAGCTACGCTGAGTTGATCGTCGACTTGACGGGCGGCTTTCTCTATTGCAGCAGCAACTGCTTTGAGGAGGATGAGCGTGTCAGCTATTCCAACTTGGAAGAAACTGCGATGTACGTGAGGCACATGGCGTTGGATGAGCTGAAGCAGATTGCGAAGAAGGAGGGCATCTCGGTGGAACGCGGCGTCAAGCGCCCTTCGATCGTTCTGAAGATCGTTGAGCACCTCTATGCAGAGGTTCTCGAGCCGGCCGAGGGGAAGAGCGGAGATGGTGGCGACACCCGCGATGCGAAGAAGGCTCGTGTCAGCGAGGATTGAGAGGCAATGCCAATGTCACGGGGCTGGCACTTCTGCAAATGAACGCAATCGCGGGGATATGGGAGAAGGAAGATACTTTCATTTGACGCCAAAGGGATTCTTCATGCATATTACAAACACGTGCAAGAGGTCGACGCTGACAGGTAGCAGCTGAGAAGTTATTATCAGCAGAGACATCTATTGCATTTGTGTTTCCTTCTCGTTCCGCTTTACCTCGGACCGGCACGATGCTTTTTGGCTGGACGTCAAGTTCCAGCTGCCACGGGCGCTGGTAACGAGATGGTGGCAAACCTCTGCCATCGAATCCAACGCCTGCCCCTGAAGAAGTTTCAGAGCCTTCTGTGTTTGCGTTTGCCAACGGCCGCGATTGTTAGGAGGTCTCTTTTTCTTCGAACCGATTGTTGGTTGCAATTCCTCGTTCGGGGTCGCCCGCACGCTGCATCTTCGTCCAAAGATACAAGGGACCGGATTTCCATGGCCGTTGCTGCCATGGCAGAAAGGGGCGGCGCATTTGCATACGCACACGCTCCTTTTTTGTGTCCTGACCTCGCATCTCAGCCACCACCTCACATGATGACACACCCCGACTCCTCGGCATCACTCCCTTGTCGAC
>JALLAP010000832.1:0-11035 GCA_036939355.1 Thalassiosira profunda | reverse complement strand
GGCATTGTTGAAGAGCATGCCGAATAGAGGAATCACCCGAGGACTATACCAAGGGACGGGCTTGACGATGAAGATTGCCACGGCTCCCAGCAGCGACACGGCAATGAAAAGGGCGGCCATTACGATGAGCAGCACCAGATATCTTGAGGAGTCAGGTGGGCGAAGAGTCAGCTTGGAGCGCGAAGAGGCTTCGTAGGCTGCGATTGGTAGCATGAAGCAGAAGACGTACGCCATCACTAGGACAGGAGCAACGGAGTCACGCCCTGCTTTGCCGCTTGCAACATCGGCAGCTTTTGATTGGCCTTTTGATTGGCTTTCGACGAACCGAAACAGAGGCGACAGCATCGCCGCAAGCAGGCTGAGCTGCAGAAACGTCCTGATAGTCGCCACGACGACGTCTTCGGCCAGCTCGGCGGACGCGCAGCTGTAGTACGATCCCATCGACACGAGCGAGGTGACTGCGATCGCAGGAAGCATATTTGCAAGAGAGATGTTGTCCTGTTCCTGTCGCCGCACTTTGGTGGCGCTGGGAGCAGCCACAGGATACGATGGATGCCCCTTGATGCCATCGATCGACGCACCACCCGAAGGCGCGGGAGATGGGGGAGACCCCGACGCCACTGCCCTCCTCCGGATGGCCATGACGGACGTAGGATGAGTGGAAGTGACCTGGTGCAAAGACGTCTGCTCCGACAATAGTAAACGTATCTAATGTCACGACAACTGCCTGTAGATCCACAACTCTCGGGATCACTTCGAAGCCGCCAGCAGCAGCATCCTCTCCTGCTTCCGTCGGTACATCGCCTGCAGCCTTCGACGAATCCTCTGGAGCTCGAAGATCTGAAACGCCAGCGGTGGAGGATAGTGGTGCTTCTTGCGCTTGCTCATGTTCCCATGGTGTGTGCGCACCCAAGTCGACCGATGCTGCTTCACCGATTCTTGCTCATTCATGAAAAATGAACACGCGTCCAACCTTCGGCTGCACATCAGTACCTACGACACGCGTCCACCTGGGTCCACCTCAGACCGAGTCCGTGGGTAGCTCCTTCCTTCGCGCTCTCTTCCATTATTTTCCGCTGAGCGCCTCTCGCAACCACCACCAACGCCCTCAACATGGCGAGCCTCTTCCTCCCCGCCCCAACCCGGTCGGGCAACAAGCTCGGCCAGAAGCCGGGCGGCATCGGCGGCGGCGGCGCCCTCGTGTCCGATAACGGCGGCCCCGGCGGTTCCTCGGAAGGAGCAGCCCAACTGGCCAATCCCACCACCACCACCCAAAATAATCGTGCACCAGCCCCCGTTGCAAAGAAGCGCGTCCCCTCCTACGAAGCCAGATGCGACGCGGCCCTCCGCTTCTCCAAATTGTCCCCCGAGGAGCGGAAATTACCATCGCACAAAAGGGCAATGTTTGTGCCCCGGTCGACGGCTGATTTTGACGATGGGGGCAGTTTTCCCGAAATACACGTGGCCCAGTATCCGCGGCACATGGGGAATCCCCACCTCGCCAAGCGGAATGGCGGCGGGGCGGCGGCCGGTGCTGGGGGAGGTAGTGGGGGTGGCGGGGGAGACGCGCCCGGCGTCAAGGGCCGCGCCATCATCACGCGGGATACCATTTCGGCCACGGTCGACTCGGAGGGGAAGGTGTCCTACGATGCCATTGTGACGGGCGGGACGAACGCGGACAAGAAGGTGTACGCCAAGCACTCGGATTTGCGGGGCTGCCGGCCCACGGAGGAGGAGATTGCCCTGCCCACGGAGGAAGACGAAGCTTCAACCGCCGCGAGGACCCAGCGCGCCTTGGCGGCCCTGATCTCGAGCAAGGTGGCGATGGACAAGCCCACGGGCTCGGCCATCGAGGCCGCCAAGGATTCGGCCACGGCCCACGAGCGCACCCAATTCATTCGGTACACCCCCAACGAAAACGCGCCCGGCTACAATCCCCAGGCATCGAAGAGGATCATCCGCATGGTGCCCAAGCAGGTGGACCCCATGCAGCCCCCAAAACACATGCATCGCAAGGCGCCCCGGGGTCCGGCCGAGGATCCGGTCCCGGTACTGCACGCCCCACCCGAAAAGCTGTCCAAGGAGGAACGGGAGGCGTGGAACGTCCCCGCGTGCATCTCCAACTGGAAGAACACGCGGGGGTACACCATCCCGTTGGACAAGCGCTTGGCCGCGGACGGGCGGGGATTGCGCGACGACGCCACGATCAATTCCAACTTTGCCGTGCTGTCGGAGAGCTTGTACGTGGCCGAGCGGCAGGCGAGGGAGGAAGTTCGGACGCGGGCGGCCGTGCAGAAGAGGCTGGTTTTGGATCAGCGGGAGCGGCGGGAGGAGGAATTGCGGGAGCTGGCGAACAAGGCCCGGATGGAGCGCGGGGGAGTGGCCCCGGCCGCGGCCGCAGCCCCTGCTCCTGTCGATAACAGTGTTCAGGAGGGGGGAATGTCCGGCCTGCAAGCCTACGGAAGCGACGACGACTCGGCCGAGAGCGTCACCGAGCGCGCCGCCGACAAACAGCCGCCCGCCATGATCAACGAGGAAGAGGAGCGGGCGCGCGCGCAGCGGGACCGCCTCCGCGCCGAGCGCCGCCGCGAGCGGGAGCGGGAGTACCGCCTCGAGCGCGCGGGGAAGGCGGCCGCGGACGACGGGGCCGACGAGGATCTCAAGAAGAAGCGCCGATTGGAGAACGATCGCGACGTGTCGGAGAAGATTGCGCTGGGGACGCACACGGGGGGCGGGGGAGCCGGCGGCGCAGGGGGCGTGGACTCGCGGCTGTACTCGCAGAACGCGGGATTGTCGTCGGGCTTTGGCGCCGACGACGAGTACAACGCCTACTCCCGACCCATGTTCGATCGCGAGGGGGTCGCGAGTTCGAGCATCTATCGGCCCACGCGGGATGCGAATATGGAGGATGCAGACGCGCAGCTGGACAGGCTGAAGCGGGGGGCGACGAGCAAGTTTGTGCCCGACAAGGGGTTCGGCGGCGCCGGCGGGGACAATGCGGGCGCCACGGCGGGAGGTGCGGCGAGGAGCGCTCCCGTGCAATTCGAGAAGGGCACCTCCAATTAAGTAGACGAGGGACAATTGCTAACTGTAATGCATTGATGTACCCATTATGCTGACCGGGTTAGGCAGGTTTGCGTGGGAGCTCCGGGGACATGAGCGAGGAGAGGTCTCTTCTTGCTCCCAGAGACCGAGTGGGAAAAAGGACCCTTCTCTTCACAACAGCTAGGCTTGTGTATTTAGTGGGGGGATTTCGTGCCAAAGGCGGGGAGTCCCCACGTGGGCCCCACCTCCTAACAAACGGCACTAGCTTTGGATCTGCCTCCAGCGGGGTTTTGTTAGGGGAAGCTAGTGACCCCCCCCACGTGCCGTAGGTGGGGGCCCCCACTTCCCCACTAAATACACAAGCCTAACAACAGCCACTCATTTTTCACGCACACCACACAGGAGCCGACATCTCCTTGACCAGAGGCCTAGGTATTACCAGGGTAGAATTTCAGCTTTTGCCCCGGGCCGGTCACTAGCTTTGCCTAACAAAGCCTACTACTTTATCTGGGTGATACTGACCAAAAGGGTACGTAAGGTACCTCAATGAGCTTAAGGATAACCCTAAGACGACCTAGTTGAAGCTAGGCCGACTAGCACTATTCTACCTGGGTATAACAAAGATTAGCCTCCGGCGGTCAAGATTCTACCCTGGTATTCTCCGGAGGCCTCCGGCGGTCGAAACCCTCTACCCGGGTCAAAGCTAGTGAATTTTGTTAGGATGTCGGCCCTCCTCACCACACCCAGCTCACAACGACGGCAACTCGGCCAACAGCCGCGACGCTTGCTCGGACAATACCCACCATGCCACCCGGAAGCAGCCGCGCAGTGCTCGAGAATACGTCTGGGCCATCGCGGCGTATAGCGCTTGACATCGGACGGCGGCGGCGACGCAGAACAACCGCATCGGCGACAATAATATTGATGGCCACGATGCTTTCGCTGCTGTCGGCCCGGGCGAGAGGCTCGCTGCATTGTCCGTCACCACAATTGAGGCGAGAGTTGTCACAGGCATGTGCGTTTGCATCCGGCAGTGGCAATACCATGATACGAAGCAATCTGCAGAAGAACGAGCACATGATGTGCACATCGCCGTCACCCATCAACTCTGCAACTGCAACAGCACTGCGCATGAGCTCCACCGACGAGCGGGATCCCGACGCATTCGCCCTCTCGGGCTACCAACGCCCCAAAATGAACTGGTACCCCGGCCACATCGCCAAGGCCGAGCGGCAATTATCCGAAACCCTAAAGTCGGTCGACGTCGTCATCGAGGTGCGAGACGCCCGCGCCCCCAAGGCCACGGCCCATCCCAGCGTGGGGAAGTGGGCCGCCGGCCGGCCGCGGGTGGTGGTATTGACGCGGATGGACACGGTGACGGTCAAGAACCGCGAGACGTGGCGGGAGGCGTACAAGCGGCTGGGTGCGGACCGGTGGGAGGAGGCGCTGGGCGGGGAGGAGAAGAATCGGAACGTGCAGCTGCGGCAGGAACGAAGCAAGTACGACGCCGAAGAGGGTGGGGGCGGCGACGGGGGCGTAGAAGAGGTGCTGTTTGTGGATGCCAAGCGGGGACAGGGGACGCACGCCATCTCCAGGGCCGTTTACCGCGCGGGGAGGCACGTCAACGAGAGACGGAAGCGGAGGGGACTAAACGAAAGATCGTTGCGAGTGGGTATAATTGGATTCCCCAACATTGGCAAGTCCGCGTTGATCAACCGTCTTCTGGGACGCAAACGAGCACGAACTGCGAATACGCCGGGCATCACGCGCAGTCTTCAATGGATACGAGTGGCCGCCGACAAATACGGCACGTCCGCTTCAGGATCCAGCAAAAGCAATCGCGGCGAGAACTCGAGAAAGAAGGGCTTCGAGTTGCTGGACAGTCCTGGAATCATTCCCTCGGACATGCTCGACCAGAGCGATGCGCTTTTGTTGGCGGCATGCAACAGCGTCGGCGTGGGTGCTTACGACAACCAGGCAGTGGCCGCCTACCTCTGCGATAAAATCCAATCCCTCGTCATGGGCGACAAGGAGAACGTCGCCGCGCCCCAGTGGAGGCAAAAGTGCATCGAGCGATATCGATTTGACCCAATCAAACCATTGTCCGACCAAAACATTGCGGCCCGCTGGGGGAGCGAGAACACGGATGGTTCAGCCAACAGCTGGATTGCGTGGGCGGCGAAGAATCGCGATCGCATACCAACCGGAGAAGATATGCTGTTCATTGTCGCCGATAACACTTGCATGGGCGATCCGGAGAATGCGGCACGGAAGATCCTCCAGGACTTTCGGCAGGGACGGATGGGGCCAGTGGCACTGCAAATGGCGCCAGAGACGGAGGTTGACGATGGGCAGGCGTATGTCGAGGCGGTGCAGCAAGATGGTATCAACCTGCGTGAAGTGGTTAGCCCATCGGAGTTCAAGCGGGCGGCCGAGGATGCCGAGCGGAAGCAGAAGGAGGAGATTGAGCAACGCGCCAAGGCCGCGCAGGAGGCGGCCAAAGAGAAGGGCCTGGAGCTGCCGCCCGTGATGGAGGGTGCGGTGGATGAAGTAGATGCCGGCGAAGATGAAACTGATGCACAAAAACCCGCAGAGAGCGAGGTCGGAAAGGGCTTGTTCGATGGGTGGTAATAGATTGCCCCCTTTAGCCTGCATTCAGCTTTGTCAACCACGGCCTGCGGCTGCCAGTGTTTCAACCCAACTCCTTGCCCCGGTCGTTCCATTTGCAAAAGACACCCGACTGAGACAAAGATCTGACTCCTCGAAATTCGCCGCCTGCAAACAGCTGGAAGTGACGATGGCGCTCCCATAAATTCTGGCGGCCGTGGATCTTTGCATGCATTGCAACCTGCCCGGGCGTGAACCATGAAGCTCTACGTCGCCCTCCTTGCGGCCTCCCTCGCGAGGGTCGGCGCCTTCGCGCCCTCCGGACCCGTCGCCCGTGCCCCCGCCGCAGCCGAGGGCTCGACCACGCGCCTGTACCAATTCGGCACCCTCGGCTTCACCGCCGAGGGCCTCTACACCCGCGAGGAGGAGGAGCGCATGCGCGAGCAGAACCGCGTGATGGAGTATCTGGGCGAGGTCCAGGCCCCCGCCGCCGTCCGCGACGACCTCGGTGCATCCGTGATGATCTCGGGCTTCGACCCCACCGATCCCTCGTCGATCGAGGTCCTCGACTTCCTCAACACCGAGGACTCGCCCCACTTCCCCTTCACCAAAATTGTGGCGCACGTGGAGGACACGAAGGCGGCCAAGAAGCGGCTGATCGGGCGCAACGCGCGGTATACTGGACTTCTGGACAAATTGGATTTCTCCGAGGGGGCAGCGCTGCCGTCGGTGGACCAGCTGGCGGACGTCACGTCCTGGGTGGCGCACGTGTCGGGGGGAGACATGAGCAAGCTGGCCGACATTGCCGATGCCGCCGAGAAGGCGGGGAGCGTGAAGAACGTGGCCATTCTCGTCAGTGGAGCCACGGGCGTTGGGGGAGATGCCATCAAGGAAGCCGAGGAGATGCTGAAAGGCAAAGCCACGACCTTTGCCTACACCTTGCTGGTGGTGCCCGAGTGGAACGATGAGCCGGAGGCCTCGAGCGCCTTTGGCATTGTGAATGCCACCGACGTGGCGGATGCGCCTTTTGCAGAGGGCGCCTCGTTTTCGAGGGCGGAGAGTCTGCGCATCATCACGGAATGCTTGGCCATCGAGAAGGCGGCGGGCAAGTGCGTCGTTGCCAATACTTCCAAGGACCCGTCCAGCCTGGAATACATGCTCATTCAGGGCATGAGGGAGATTGGATACAACCGACTTGAGGAGATCGAGCACATGGTTGCGAGTGGGGTGAAGGTAGGTGCAGTTATTTCATGTGGGGCTGTGATCCCATTGTTCGGTGATTATTCACGACCCCCCTTCTCTGTTGCGCAGGGCTACAACGACATGCTCGAGGCGAAGAACGATGGTTCGGCGTGGGAGAAGGCGCCAGAGGAAACCGAGGAGCAAAAGGCCGCCCAGGCCAAGACGAAGGAGGAGCAGATCGCCCTCGCCCGGAAGTTGCGCGACGAGGCGGCGAAGCAGGAGGAGCTCACCAAAATGGCGACCGAGTGGGCCAAGCGCGAGTACCTCCGCAAGAGCCTGAAGCGGAGGATTCCCATTAAGGAGGGCGAGTTCATTGAGGTTGTGTGGGACCGGGCCATGTTTGAGGCCGATTTGAAGTATCGCACGATGCAGGGACAGGCCGTGAATGAGAGCGAGGAGAGGCAGCAGTTCCGGGAGGATCAGGAGAAGAAGAAGGCCGAAGCGTACAAGAAGGAGCAGGAGCGCTGGCAGCAGATGCAGTACGAGGAGCTCGAGCCGCCTGAGGAGAAGACGGCTTCGTTTGGACGCTGAAACCTGTGCTCAAGTGAGGTGAAGGGCCTGGTTGCCGCTCGAAGAATGTAGATATTGATTAGATTTGTTGCAACAAGTGCGTGCACCACCTTCCGCCCAGTGCGTACGGTCCAGCAGTATTGTGGACTTTCAAAGCTCTCCGCACTGCACAATCCTCAGGGGATATCTGGGCTGATTGGCCCCGCCTTTGGTCGGTACCGCCTCCATTTTCCTCACCGTCATCATGCTCTCCCCTCCGGCGTCCTCCAGAACCTTTCCGAACACGCAGTGCTTCCCATCCAGCCACTCGGCGTTCTTGCACGTAATGTAAAATTGACAACCATTCGAGTTAGGACCAGAGTTTGCCATGCACAGCATCCCCGCGGCATCATGTTTGTGGGTTGTCAAATTTTCATCGTTAAAGGTAGAGGTGCCATAGATGCAAGTCTTCCCCGTGCCATCGTTGTTCAGGAAATCGCCGCCTTGTATCATAAAGTCTGCGGATATATATTGGTATGCGTGTTGAGTGCGCCAAGACGAACGTTTTGCAAATCACATGCACATGCACCAACATACACACCTTTGATGACCCGATGAAAGCTGCTGTTCTTGTATCCAACGGGTGCCCTCGTCACCGGATCGGTGTACTCCCCCGTGCAAAACTGGCGAAAGTTCTCGCACGTCTTGGGGCAGTCGTTGACGAACAGTTCCAGCTTGATCCGCCCCAGCGGCTTGCCTTCGTCGCCGTCGGCGTCGTCGCCCCCGCCGCCCAGAGCGATGTCGAAAAACACCACGCGGTTGCCCGCGGCGATGGCTTCCATCACCGCCGCGTCGGGACCGGTGTTGGGGCCCTGCATCGTCGCCGTTGCGGTGGTATGGTACAAGGCGCGGGGTTGCTGAATGAAGCTGAAATGAAAGTGAAATTGTCCACTTTGTCCCCGCCCCCTCGGACATGCTCTGGACCACCCATTTCATTTCAGCCGATTCGACCTCACACCCCCCCATTGAAGGGAAGTAACTCAAGCGGTTTGCTGAACGATGGTCGCCGTCGGAGGTTCACCATGCCAGCACCTGACATATCCGGCAACGGTGCCTCGTCTGTCGGGCGCTCTGTCAGTACTGGTAAGTTGCGCGTGCGAGGTCTGAGAGAAGGTCTCTTCTCGCCTTCCGATGCGATGATGCATTCACCTTGTTGCCTCTTACCACAGGGCTACAACGTGCTGCTGCCCAACTCCAAAGATGGATGGTGGAATTATAAAATGTATCTGCCGCCCCTCGGCCCCGGCGACGAGGACATCTCGACCTGGGAATACCGCAGCTCCCTCCTTCGGGAGCGCATTGGCCGCATCGATGCCGATGTGGTTTGTATCCAGGAGGTGTCCCCGCTCTCGTTCGAAGATGACTTTGCATTCATGTCAAATGAGCTGGGCTACGATGGATGCGAGCTGTTCAAGAAGGGACGCTTTCGACCTGCCACATTTTGGAAGCGAGATAGGGTCGAGCTGGCAAATCCGGCGCAGCACAAAGATCGGACGCTGCTGACTTCATTTCGTCTAGTAGACGAGGATGCCAAAGTTGCAAACGATGATGAGTGTTGGCACGTTTTGAATTGCCACCTCCAAGCTGGAAAGCAGGGTGGAAGGCGAGTGCGTCAAGTGCTGGAGGGGGTATCTACCGCATACAAGGCCGCAAAGAACAAATACAAAGGTTCGTGGTTTGCATCGTTGCAGAGATGCATCGTCGACTTCTGCTAATACTTGCTGTTGAACAGAAAAGGACCCAGAGAATCTCAAACTAATCGTGTGTGGGGACTTTAACGGCGGGAAGGAATGCGGAGCTGTGCAACTGCTGGAAGCCGGATCCATTGGCCCCGATTTCCTCGAAGATGGCGAGCAGGTGGCGTCAAAAGAGAAAGCAATCCCCATTCCCGCAATGCTTGATGTGGCCGCTGCGGTTGATCGACAGGGAGGCTCGCCACCGGCAACGCTGGTGGTCCCGGAGTTGATATCATTGATGGTCGACCAAGGGAGCGCTGAAACCGCATATGCCAATCCACAGTTCTCGCAAGCAGTGCTCGATAGCCTTCACAGAATATACAACGGCTTTGCATCTGTCACTGGACCAGATGGGTCAAAGCAAATGGGAAAGGAAGATGCTGAACGGTGGCTGACCATCATCAATCTGCGCGTTGGCCGTGGGACAGAATTCCGTAATGCAGCAAAATGTATGGGCTGGGTGGATCCTACAGTGGATTCTGGAAGCGAATCAGAGGCAGTTGCAAAAGATGAGCGGCCTCCAATCGTCATACCTGACAATGGGCTTCTTTCATTCGACGACTTCGTTGCGGTATACCTCGATGAACTCCGCCAGGGAAAGTTTTGGGGCATCGCATGGGATCTATCCGCACTTGGAGAGCCTCTCCCAGTGGAGGGAGTCTTCGAGGCGCGGTATGACCGGATGTACTGTTCTTCCTCTCTAGTTGCAGCGGCTGTGTTGGACACGACGTCTGCAATTGCCTGCCCCAACAAAATGGAACCGAGCGATCACTTGCCAATCTGTGCATCGTTTGTGAGAAAGAATGGTCACTCTTGATACAAGATGCTGCCAGATCAAACGCTAAACTACACAAGCTACACTGTTTTACGAGATGCTTCCTGGCCATCCATTGTCCCGTCGATCACTGATGTCAAGCCCCCCATCCAATTTAGAAAGTCTTCCTCTGATTCGGCAGCACAACACAGAGTCGGAGCGTCGGCCATCAATGCGTTGATCACAATCTCGAATCCAAAAGGCTGATTAGACGAGCGCGGAGTGTGATCAATGGAACTGACGCCTGCGGTTATGAACTCATGCACGCCTGTAATAGGACCGTCGTAGGAGTTTCCGTACCGCAGCTGGTACAGGCCATTGGCTCCATGCAGAACGACGTATTGTTTTGTGAACTGACTGGATGCAGATTGTCGGCGGCCAGAGGGGAGCAACTTTCGGGACAAGCTCTTCTGGCGAGGAGTTGAAGGCTGCTCATTTGGCTGCAAGGGTTGGCCATCTCTGTTCAACAACAGCAAAAGCGACCCTTTGCAAATGGGTGGATGGGCCGATGGTCTGACTGCAGCCTTTGGAGCTGAAACCGCAGCAGGACTGCGCATTTGTGTCAAAGACCGACGACCGCTGCGATCGCTCTTCAGAGCCGTTCCCTGTCCTGCTATATTGTCGTTTGTCGCAAACTGTTGCTGTTCTCGTTCCGTCTCCTCCTTTGCTCGGGCTGCATCGCTTTCGAGCAGCGTCCGCTTCCACGCTTCTTTCTCGTTCCGTTCGTCTTTGCTGTCCTTCTGCATCATGCCAAATGCAGCATAAAGTGAATTGAGTTGCTGCTCCAAATCATGCAGCTGCTCCTCCAGGAACTGAATGCGGGCTGTGAGGGAGAGGAAGTGTCGCGTGAGCACGACAGGTGACAGAGGAACTAAACGAGGCAAGCTGGTAAAGGAAACTCACCCTCGTACTGCTCTCGTTTGAGTTCGTAAGACTTCTGCGTGGAGGCGAGCTGGGATTGGACGAGAGAGCGCTGTTGCTTTTCGCCAGCCAATGCCTGCTCGGCTGCAAGAGCACGTTGCTCGGCCTCTGCGTCGATTTG
>JALLAP010000831.1:0-10157 GCA_036939355.1 Thalassiosira profunda | reverse complement strand
GGAAGAAGAAAAAGTACGGCCGGGGGGTACAGAAGGCCATTCGTGCCATGCTCAAGAATTCCTTCGGCGACAGCGCGGAACAGGAATTCTCGGGGCTGATCGGTCTCATTGACGGCATGCTCCATCTAGACCCCAAGCGGCGCATGACGGCCGACGACGCGCTGAGGCATCAGTACATGGTGAACCACTCGATGCAAATCGAACGACCGGAATTCCGCGAGAACTACGTCACGAATTGGCTGGATCTGAAGGAGACTGTCTTGACGAAAGGCAAGTCGCCTAAGTCCACTCTCTTCGATGCGTTTGCGCAAAGGCCGGCCGAGCAAATCGAAACGCCGGTGAATGGAGCGGCAGAGAAGGAGATGAAGAGAAAGGCGTTCCTCATTGGTGCTTCGGCCGGTGCCGACGGGGATGATTTGTACAATCTGGACGACATTTTGGGTTCTCCCGACCTGAAGAAGCCAAAACTGTGATGTGACCGTTTGATCAGTCAGTTGATGCACGGTGCTCACATCGATCTTGCTAGTGTAGAAGAGCAGAGAAACAACACAATTTTATATGCATTGGAATACAGCTAAAGACTCTTAAGAGAACAAATGGCTAGATAGATTTGTGTCCTCTGTATGGTAGTGGATTCTGATTGTAATAAGCGCAGCCACTCATTGTTGTCTCTCCTCACGGGAATACTCTCTCCTAGATGGTAGAGATGTGGCTCTCAAAACAGAGAGCTGAAGAGCTCGCCGCGGCTCACCCCAGCGGCACTCTCAAGTGCCGGAACAGAAAGGAGAGCGATGATTGCCGCAGGACCAAAGTTGCCGATTGGCCTCGTGATATCGACAACGTAAGAAAGTTGCATGGTCAGGTCGTCCGCAGCTTCGGCAGATTCTGGCTTCACGCTAAGAAGGCCAGGATTCCGGATTATCATCTCCTTGCTCTCCTCGTAACCAAACTTTTCGCCGAACGCCTCGAGAGAAGGCTTGAAGTTCTCTTTGGTGAAGGCCAGCACGCCCGGTTGAATCCTAACCATCTTCAGCGCCTCCTCCTCTCCGTACAGAGATGCAATCGCATTGAACGTCTGTCGCTCGACAACTCCTTCGCTCGCTCGGCGTACGACGCAGGCATTCCCCAGCTCTCGAAGAAGAACTTCGGCCGGGAGCCCTTGTTGTATTTGGAGTTGTAGAGTTCTAGGGCCTCTTCGGCAAGCGGACTGGACTTCACTGCCGCCGTCTTGGCCGTCCCAAAGAAGGCCAGGGATGTGGGCGCGCGGGCCGACGGCTGGTTGGGGGCGAAGGCTGCGGCGGCGCCGACGAAGGAGAGGGCGAGGGCAGTCTTCATGGTGGCGGTCGACGGCCTTTGCGACGCCTTTGCAAAAACTGTCGGGGCGGGGGGAGGGATGGGGAAGGCGCGTTGGCAATGACGTGGCTGGACTGGGTGGACTGTCCAGTACCATAAGCTTCGTCTGAAATGAATGGCCAGCAGGAGAGCTTCTCCGCCCACTTCTCCACTTCATTCCTCCCAGCTTCCTCCACTGCTTCCGTCCTACCTCGCAGCCGCAGCCGTGGGACAGCCGCCGACGCAGCCGCCGCCCCGCCCCCGCTGCTTGCCCAAGAGGCGCCGTGTCTGTCGCGATGGCGAGGCATTGCCTCTGGGGCCCGTTGGCTCTCCTCTCGGCGTTGCATAATGGCGCGTGGGGCTTCACCTTCACCTCGGGTCCGGTGCCAAGACGAGCGTCGACACTTTGCAGGAGCATCAGCGACACAAGCAGTAGCGCGGGCGTGGCGATTGAAGAAAGCAGTGGCACGGACTCGTCCGAGAAGCTGCGGGTGGTGGTCGTCGGTGGCGGATGGGCGGGCTATTCCCTCTGCGAATCCATATCCACCAACAGCAACGTGGAGATCATCTTATTGGATGCACAAAAGCAAGCCAAGGGCGGCCTCGCGGGCGGATACCGCAGGAGCAACGGCCGGCCGGCCGAGGCGGGGATACACGGCTTTTGGAGGGAGTATCGCAACACCTTTGCAATGATGCAATGCATTGAAGGCGTCGATGTGGACGAGGTGTTGGGAGATTTTACGCCCAGCGCGCTCTACTCAAAGAATGGGAGAGTTGCAGTGGCGCCGGTCCTGTTGGAAGACGAGGGCAGCGGGGAGACCACCGCCGCCGCTTCTCTGGTTGGTTTCGATGACGAGTCCCTCCGACGCTTTATTGCGTCCAATCTGCCTCCTCCGTTGGATCTGCCAGTCCTTGCAGAGCTCGATACCTCAAAAGCCAAAGGAGGAGGCTCACAAGTGAATGCAATTGATTTGGTGTCGGGCATCGGCCTCCTCGGAGCATGGGCAGACTTTGAGCAAGAGTCACGCAACTCTTGGGAACGCTACGATACGCAACCAGCGTCCCTTCTTTTCGAGAAGGCGGGGATCACCACGGCTTTGAATGAGGAGTTTGTTTCCCCATTGCTGCACGTACTCCCGATGTGTCCAGCCTACGACTGCTCGGCAGCCGCGGCTTTATCTTGCTTTCACGTCTTTGCGTTGCAGTCCAAGGGTGCATTTGATGTGAGATGGTGCAGAGGGAGCATCAGCGAAAAGATCTTTGAACCGTGGGGGCAACAGTTGGAGAAAAGAGGTGTGTCTATCCAAGGCGGTGCTAGGGTGTCTTCGATTGAAAAGAATGATGACGAAACATACTCTTTACAACTTGGCTCGAGAGAGGGTAAAACTGAGTCAATTGACTGCGATGCCGTTGTTCTGGCTGTCGGCGGAGTCGCCGCAGGCAAACTTGCATCGGCGTCGCCTGCTCTATCATTTCTAGTTGCGACAAAAGACTTTGACAAGCTACGAGGCGTAACTTGCGTCGCAGTGCGCTTGTTCCTGAAACCAGATACAACAACAACGTCAAACTTGGACGGTGGCTCTCATGGCATGACACAGCTTCCTCCAGAGATGGCCAAAGCAATGAAGGACTCTCCTATTGCAGTCTGTGGTGCTTCAATTGGAGGCATTGATGAGTTGCAGGAGACTGGCTTTTGCTTTTATGACTTGCAGCGGATGCACGATGAGTTCAGTGTGGGCTATCAAAAGGCAAATGTCGAAGAGGATGCCCAAGTGGCTGTTCTGGAAGTTGACTTCTACCGAGCAGACGCATTCGTTGACTATGATGACGATGCCATCATTGATCTCGCTCTCCGGGCAGTGTCGGCAGCTCTTGGAACGGAAAAGATATCTGCGGATGCAATCGTTGACTCGACGGTGATACGAGCTCGAAATGCCGTCTCTCATTTTGCGCCTAACTCGGCACTCTATTCGCCAGACGTCAAGCTGGACAAGGGCTTGTACATGTGCGGAGATTGGGTAGATCGAACTGGCCATGCCTCTTGGAGCACTGAGAAATCGGTGGTAACAGCCCGGCAGGCGGCTGCATCTCTTTCTGGTGACTTTGGATTGATAGACAGCCAGTGCGAGGTCGTACCGGCTGCAAAGGATACTCCACAACTGACTGTTCTGAGGCAAGCAACAAGATTGCTCAGATCTGTACTACCTCCCAAGACCCTGCCTCCCTCTCCCTGGGTGCTGGCCAAACAACTGCTGTCAGGCGAGAGGGGGGCATAGAGCACGAATGATGATGCTGGTGCATTGGTTTGTAAACTACGACATGAATGGGTCCCAGATCCACAAATTCGTCATCCACTTCTCTCCTCTAATCACTGGCAGGGCTGCATGTTGAGTAAGTTCGTCACTGTTGCCATCAGGCAGGATCATGTAAAATAGAACGGCTTTTCCCTTCTCGGGTTTGACGTTCAACCCCTCGCGGGTCTCTGCGTTGAGCCATCGAGGGAACTGGGTCTCGCCTCCTTCCTCGACGTCGTTCAAGTACAATAACATGTTGATCGATCGAGACGGCTGATGTGGAAGATGCATCTTGTTGTATCCAAAGTCGTGGTGAGAAGTGTACTCTTGACCAGGCGAGTAATGGACCATTTGCAATTGTTCAGCGATGGAGCCCTTCGTCTTCATCTCCGGATGCTCCTCCGGCGTGCGTCTTCTAAGTAATGCCTCGTCAATCTGCACGACATCAGCTACGCGGCGGTAAATGGTATCGACGATCGGAGACTCCTCTCTCGCCACCCAGGTATTCTGCGACGTCCGTGTGCTATCGTGGTCCGAGGGCCTGCCGCCGCTGTCGCCTGTAGTGGATTGATGCAGCTCATGCGTCCGATTGGCGAGCATGAGAATGTGATCAGCCTCAGTGCGGCTCAGAAAATTCTTGATCTCGAACACTCGCGGCGCGCACGATACGGCTGTGAGGGTGATGTCGAGAGTTTCGTTCGATGCTCGGTACTGATTGAGCGGAAGCTCCGCGTTGCTTGCTCTTGCTTTGGGCTTGATGCGGTGGAGCTCCTCCCACGGTGGATGTTCGACGAACTGAGTCTCTCTCGTCTTTACTTGGTGCTGTTGTCCGAAATAGTCAGCGGCGTAGATCTTGTGTCTCGGAGGATCGCGGCCGATCATGCCAAGCCATTCGACGCCAGTGAAGGCCCGGTACTCCTGAGCGAATCGGATGTTTTCGAGATGCCACTCGTACACTGCAAAGAGTCTCAATGTTAGAAAGAAAGGATACAGAAGCATGCTGAGCAATCAAACTCACTTTGCCTATCCGCCGTACTTAGACCATTGACATCGCGAGTCTCCTTCGTGAAACCCAAGCCAGATCCTGACACAGCGGCCTCACCGTAGGGATCGCAGTAGTAGACGGAAGTGCCGGCTTCCACCACAAACGAACAAAGTGCTTCATTTGGATCGTCGGTCTTGCCGAAGAAGAATTTGTGCGTTGGGAAGGTGGCCGTCCCGGTTGCAGTAAAGCTGTGGACGGTGCCAGTGAAATGTCCCATGCCTCGACCAGAGTTCCAGTACAAACCGAGTCGTTCTGGTGTTAGGTTTACGAACTTTCCCGCCTGACCATTGAATGCATGAGGCGACGGCTGCAACGTGCCCTCCTCTTTCTGGTAGAACGTTGCAACTATTTTGCATTGCAAAGTTAGTGTGCACATCTTGTGCACAACTCAGGCTGCTTGAAGATAAACTCACCATCGGAAGGCACGTATGCCCGAAAGTCCCTTCCAGGCATCTTCTGAAGGTGGGGATCGTCGGTCGCATACTCCGGCCCCTTCTCGTCGGTCGCGTTCTTCGAGAAGACGTACGTGGCCGTGCAAGCGTCCCTGTCGTGGAGCCCAACGCATGTCGAGCCATCTCCCTCGCCGCTGCCGAGGCCCTGCTCGTACTGCACCGGCACCAAGCTCGCCGACGCTTTGGGCGGGCCGAAGAGGAAGAGTGCAAGGGCGAGGTTCGCCGCGGTGGCGAGGACGGGGAGGCAGAGGTATCCGTGCATCGTTCGTTCGAAGTGAGAGCTACTGAAGGTCGTTTGCTAGAGTATGACCAGAGCAGTTGCAGTGCCTGCCGACTGCCGTTTGTTGACGACGGGCGCATCTGTTGAGAGGCGATCGCATTGGTCGGCGTTCGCGTCGGCGGCAACCCGAAGCCCCCGCGTAGCGTCACGCGTCCCAAGCAAGTGAGAGACTCATTCTCTTCAGCCACCAAAATCCAAAATCACACAACCACCACCACCACAACCACAACACCGCCAATCATAACATGGCAGCGATGCCCCCCAGCCGCATCTCCCACCGCGCCGCGGGCGGGCCCGACCTCAACTACCTCTACGCCACATCCCGCGACGAATGCGACGACGATGCCTCGCCTGCCCCCAAAGCGAACAAGAAGCAGAGCACCTCCAAGCGCCCCGTGGCGCGGGGCCGCAAATCCGACCAGCGGGCGCTGAGGGGGACCACCCTCTACCTCGGCGGGGAAGAGGGCCCGAATCAGAAAATCTACTGCATCCCCGGTCACGCCGAGCGAGTGCTGTGCATTGATACAAGGACTGATGAGGTGTACCCCGTCGGTCCCCAGTTTGATGCAAGTAATACGATATTGCAGGGCAAGTTCAAGTGGCTCCGGGGGATTGTGATCGGGGACATCATCTACGGACTGCCGTGCCATGCCGACTGCGTGCTGCGGATTGACACGGCGACAGATGAAGTTAGCACCATTCACATTCCATACGAGGAGTATTTCGATAATGCAACTCCTGCCGAGGGCGATGCAACAAAAAGCCGGGCGCATCAGGAGCGGCACTGCCCGTGGAAATATCACGGGGGTGCAGTATCGCCTCACGACGGGTGCATCTACGCGATACCACAATCAAGCCGCAAGGTCTTGCGAATCGATCCCAAAACCGAGAGGTGCAGCTTTGTCGGGCCGGACTTCGAGGGGCGCTGCAAGTGGTACGGGGGCGTCGTGGGCAAGACGGACGGGGCCATTTATGCCAGTGAGTTGATTGCAATTGTGCACACACAGTCTTATGTTATGAAAATCTCACCTTTCTTACTCATCTACAACCCATTTCAGTTCCTCAGAACGCCGAAGGAGTGTTGAGGATCGATGCAAGCGGCGTGCAATACAGCGGAGATGTGGCACACGACAACAATGGCTTTGCTCCAGACTCTCCCGAAGCGAGGGTGGTCGTTACCACGCATGGATCGTACCCTCTGGGAGGCCACAAGTGGCATGGAGCGGCAGCGTCTGCGGATGGAACGATCGTGTCGGTGCCCAACAACGTTGATACTGCTCTGCGCATCGTGCCGGCTTTGGAAGCGGCGTACCATACACCCGATCGGAAAGCACAAACCATTCCAGAGCCAGAACTGTACGTGTTGGAAGGGCAGGCGTCTGGGGACATTGCCACTGGTCGCCACAGAGATGACAACAAGTACAAGTATCTTGGGGCGATGGCAGGGACAGACGGCCACGTGTATTGCTTCCCCAGCGGCAGCGAGAGGGTATTGCAAGTCGACACTGTGAAGCGAATTGCGCGAAGCGTAGGACCCAATTTGAGAGATGAGGGCATGGAGAGGCTATTCCAGAACAAGTGGCAGAACGGTCTCACACACGAGGAAGAGGGCTGCGTTTATGCCATTCCATTGGCGGCCGAGACAATCTTGCGCATTCGCACCAGCGGCAACGAAGACAACTCAGATCCCGAGGTAACCACCTGGAAGCTGCCTTTGCCCAACAAGACGCTGGAAAAGTGGGAGGGCGGCGTGATCGCTTCCAACAGGATCATGTACTGCATGCCAAACAATCACAAAGCGGTCTTGCAGATCGTCCCTCCCTGCGTGCCGAGCAGAAAGGCATTGCACCAAGAGAATGATAGAAAGGAAAAAGAGCGAGAGAGGGCTCGAGAGCTCCAGAAACAGGAGCGACAACTAGAGAGGGAGAAGAAGCAGGCGGAAAAGGAGAGAAAGAGGCAGCAACGTATCGAAAGGAAGAAGAACGAGAAGAAGGGTGGTGAAGCAGCAGGTTTGGCAGCCGAAGAAGAGAAGAAAGAGGACGACGCAACAGGCAGCCAACGCAAAGCTTCCACGAAAGCAGTTCTCCCCAAAGCGACCCCAGATGGCGTCCCTTTCAAGTACACAACTGGCATCCCAACACTCCGCTCCTCTGCCCATCGTGTGAAGTACTCACTGGGACATCGAAAGCACGATCCTAAACCCAAAGTGGGCGATGGCACAGCCTTCTTGCCACCAGAGCTGTGCGAGGAAGATGTGTTGCCTTACAACGCGGACGAGTACGATTTCCATGGAGCAGTGGTGGCCCTGCTGCAAAAGTGTGACAAAGAGTTGATTGGCACGTTCCGTGGTTTGGCCGATGGGACTGTCTTGGCTCCAAGGCTCGACAATTTCGTCGTCCCCGTCAAATCATTGACGAGGAAATGCCAGCGCGGCAAAGTAGACAAGGCGCAGAGGTATCTGTCGGACGCGATTGCTTCTGATGCTCAGTTTCTCGACTTGTTCGATCGCTTTTTGGTTGACGTTGTGCTGCCGCACTTCAAGCGGCGTCTTGAGAGAGCTGGCCACGATTCTGAACAACCAATCACCTTTTACTACCAGCGACCGCCCACCCTTCGACTCCAGCCAGGACCTGCGCGGTCGCAGGTCCGTGCGCACAACGATGCAGAGTATGGACGTGAGTATCTTGTTGTCGGTGCTGTTTGTTTCCATCCTCTTTTGCATAGCTCACATTCTATCCCTTGGCACTCGGCACGGTGACCGTCTACCATACCATAGACCAAAATGGAGAGCTCAACTTCTGGCTTCCCTTGACGTCGAGGAGCAAGAGTGAGTTGCTGGCCGTTTGTTTCGTTTACTAGTCTCTTGGCCGTTTCTTTTGGTCGACTCGACGACTCACATATCATCACATCGTTCGTTCTATTTGCAGCGGGGGTGGATTTGTTCTGCGAATCGAAGAATGGGCTCGGCGATTACCACCAGAGGTCCATTTAAGAGAGGTGAGCAAAGTGGGGCGAGGACACACATTTTTCTGTTTCATCTTGAACCATCGGAATTCAAAATGGCTGACGGTAGCTTTTGAATTTGGTTAGCCCTGATGGAGGTGGCCTCTGTCGGTCTCTTGCTCTTGCTTCGCTTTGCGCCTCCGAGGAGCCCCTCCGCCACCTCAACAAGCCGGCCAGGGCCGTCTCGCGACCCTCACCTATCCCACCGAGGGGCTAGGGGCCGAGGTTGGGCGTCGCGGGCTCCAAGAGACCGTCGCTTCGTCGGAAGTGGAGCGGGTGCGAGGTCGTTGTGCTCGTGATGGGTGGGCGCCGAACCGCTGATGGGGAGGAAAAGAGCACTCCCAGAATCGCTGCGGCGTCGCCTCCATCCTCGCCGTCCTTCCTATCGGCGCGTCTGCAGTCGAGATTTGGCCCGGGGGCGGAGATGAGAGGACGTTCTGGACGTGCACATCACGTGTCAGTGTGCAATTGCAGAGGGAAGAGGGAATACGCGGCCGAGGTTCTAGAGCTGTGAAGGGCCTTAAGGATCAATTTGCTCGACGGGGGCAGTTCGGACGCGTGGGGGAGGCGTGGATTGGGTGGGGGGTCGACGCTGGCGTCGTTTCCTTCGTTGTGGATCGAGGACGACGAGAGACGAGAGACCGGAGAGGGTGACCGGGGAGCACGCCGGCCAAACGAGGATGGGAAGAGCCGAAGGAGGGGGTGGAGAAGAAGGGGAGGGGAAGCGATGCACCAACAATAAACTAGAGGAAAGCGACGAGGCATTGCAATGGCGCGTCTCTCTGCTCGAGTCGTCCGGGGCTCTGGTATCATCGGGAGAGGATACCGACAGAGACTCTCCGTGCCTCCTCTTAGCAAGCGAAGCTGCCCGGAGCGAGCACGGCTTCAGCGCGAGCGAACGAGCTGCGACGCAGAAGGAGAGAGGGAGAGAGAGGAAGCGCGTGGTCATCGAAGGGAAGAGAACGAGGACCGAACGACGACAAAGCTACGTTAGTTTGGCATCCAGTGCACACATCGCACGTGCGCGACATCGATCAGAAGCCCTCCGACGGCCGTCGCGGCGAGAGAGCGGGCCGCCCGACGCCCGTCGGCTCGATATCGAGCTCGCAGTGGGCCACCGTCAAGCCCTACGCGGCGTTTGTTAGAGGAAGCAAGGCGATCTCAGATTTCGTTTCAAATATCGATGGTTCAAGATGAAACAGAAAAAGACGCGCAGAATGCGCGCCTTGCTCACCTCTCTTAAATGGACCTCTGATTACCACCCTCTGAAAGCGGATCTTGGCGAGGTCGTGGCGTTTCACGGATCATCGTGCAAGCACTATGTGAACTCGAACCATTCCCTTTGGACAAGGGCGAGCCTAGACTTTCGTGTTGGCGTTCAGGAATCCGGCTACGATCCGGACTGGCAGATGCTCGGAACCACAAACGATCATACACGAAGGAAGGTCACTCTGTAGGGACCAATTGCACAAGATTTGTGTCTTCCATTACTCTGAGCACGATCATATCACCTCGCACTCCTTGGAGGCCAACGCTTCGTCACCGGCAAGATCGTCTAGAATCCCATGCAATGCCAGAAGTTGTGCAGCTGCATTTGCATCATTTCCAGCTGTGAACACGGAACGTTCAGCCAATCTTAGCGCTGATTTGACGCCTACTTTGCCCAGTGTGCCAACCATTGCTTCTGCCATTGGCCGGGCTTCAACCACCTGATCTGCGAGACATTCACCCAAAACCTTCTGCACTGATTC
>JALLAP010000830.1:0-12028 GCA_036939355.1 Thalassiosira profunda | reverse complement strand
CCCGCAACAACACTTCACGGGAGGTATCGATATTCGCAAAACACTCAGCAACGATCTAACTCTAGATTCCTCCGGGTTACGATCCCTCGCTGACTTGTACTTGGGCCGAAAGTAGACCGAAGAATTGAAGGCTTCGGAGGAAACATGTTAGAGATGCATCAAATAAAGTCGCCGGAATCACAGCACCACATACCTCCTTGCAATGCCTTTGTGATCAAATGTATCACGGCCAATGACTCCGGTATGATTTGTTGATTGTACTCCAGAACCGCGTCTGAAACGGAATTGCGTGAGGATGTAAGTATGCGTAGTCAATAATCTCCCCAAAATCTATTGCTCAACTCACAAATGAACCAAGGAATCCAGGCGAGGCCGAACGCCAAAATGTAATAGAATCCCTGACGAGCAGTTTTGTTGGTCATATTGCGGTTGACGGGCATGCCCTCCCGCAGATACCGGTCCATCCTCTGTTCCTGCTTCAGCACGGAATGGACGAGCAGGAATACCGCGCCGATGATGACGGCAAACGCCACCGAGAACGGTATGACCACCACGCCTAGCAGCACTGAACGGGCGTTGAGACCGCGCGTGCATTCGGTTGTCGAGCTCGGCCAGCCGCATCCGAGCGGATACGCTGTGATGTCGCAAAAGAAGGCTCCGTTGTAGTTGTAAGTCTGGCCCGGCAGCGGTACGATGGAGAGTACCACGGCAATGATGATGGGTATCAATGTGAAGGACAGCCGATGTCGATCTTTGTCGTCGTCTCTCCACCCGAACTTCACGATGAGGCTGTCTGCAAACAGTCGACATTAGACTTGTGCACTTAATCAAAATGCGTGTTGTTTGTGCATCACTCACATGCAACCGCCAGAGATGCGTTCGACCCGGCCGACAACGAGTAAAACAGCGTGCCAAGATATCCTTGCGCTGTGCAAGTAGCTTGGGTTCCTCTGGCCAGGGACACCTCTGTATCCGACGGCACCATCCACGTGGACAGGAACTGAACAAAGAAAGCGCTGCAAAGCAAATGCGCGCAACATCATCAGAGATGAGGTTGACATGTAGCATATCATGTGTACGCTTTTCGATGTCTCCATCCAAACTCACGCGAAGAAGTCACCCACGCTCAGGCAGAAGAGCACCGACTGCGTCAAGGTGATCTTGCGCCGCCACGATCGATCCGCCGTCGACGCCGACACCTTGCGCATGCGATAATAGACGTCGCGCAAGATGAAGCTGGAGCCGGCCATCGAGCATAGGCCGAGGCACTTGATGAAGATCAAGAAGCCCTCGTATTCGTAGCCCGCGGCGGTGGGCTCCATGGCGGTGGCCATATGAGGAACGCCGGCGCTCGGCGCGGCTATTAATGGGCCATGGCGTTGCGCAAGTGGGGGAGCGTTGGGTTGTTGTTGGAGAGGGGTTGGAGGGAGTTGCAACAGCTTCTGTTTCAGTTGTCGTCTTTTTCGTAGGTATTGTACTTACTCGAGTCGTCCTTTTGTTGCAAACAATACCCTCACGATAGCCAAGACAAGCTCTCTTTAGTGAAACGGATAGGATTCCCCTGCCCTTGCTCCGCTCAACAAAGGTGGTTCCAGCATGAGCGACTCCAGCTCCCTCGCGGATCGGGTGAAAGAGGAGGTGAGCTGTTTGGGCATTGTATGCATTGTGCGCTGTGCCTGCTTGTTAGTGTGTGTCGGCGTCTCACCTCCACTCCTCACCTCTATTTCTGGCGCGTGCTCCTCGAAGGTGCAAAGGCAATACCCCAACGCATTAGAATGCAGCATCGTCGACCACTCGGACGGCTGCGGCGCCAAACTGGAGCTCACAATTGTCAGCGATACATTCGAAGGGATGCCCCTCCTAAAGAGGCATCGGGAGGTGCAGAATCATTTGCGTGAGAAGGGAATGTTCGAGGAGATACATGCGTTGCAGATCAAGGCGTGGACGGGGGCGCAGTGGGAGAAGAAGAAGGGCGGGAGCTGATGCATACGAATGCAGTGGGAGATGATGGGATGATATTTGCAAAGAGTTGCAAGTGCACGGGTCCTCAAATGTGCTCATGTAACATTTGCAACCCAACGAGCATATTTGGAATTTATAGCAGTAGTTCTCCCTTCTTGCACATCAGCTGACCATTTCGCAGCAAAGCTGTTCCCTGTTTATCATATGCTGGATGCGTCGCACATTCCCCGAAGGCGGGGTGCTTTTGCAGTTGTCGGTTCGTTGTCGTTCCCCTGTCAACCACAACACCTCAGCCCAACTCCCCCCATTTGCAGAAATCCCCTTTTGTCCCTCTATCTATGCAGTAGAAGTGACGCAATCCAGAATGACCTTCAGCGCTTTCTCCGCCAAAATCACCTGCGTCTGCGCCTCGTTCAGGTATTTCAACACCTCGTCCTTTCCTCCGCCGGGGTTGTACTCTCCAAATTGCGAGATGAAAGCCATCGAGTTGCTCATGTTCATTGCGGTATTCCTGCAACCCCAGAATNTACTCTCCAAATTGCGAGATGAAAGCCATCGAGTTGCTCATGTTCATTGCGGTATTCCTGCAACCCCAGAATGAATTGATAATTGAGTGCATGCACCATAGCCATAGGGGCCAAAAGCAAGAAGTCCACAGTTTGCAAATCACTCACCAATCCTCCGTGGCCTCGAAGAACGCCTCCAGCTTGTCCGTATCGATATCGTCCATATATTTCACCTTGGCAAACACCTTCTCGATCTGGAACAGCGGGTCCGTCGTGCTCCGCAATCCCATGTACTTCCGCACGGCGTCGGCGTCCCTCTTGCATTCCCCGCCATTCTCGCGGCAGACCGTCGTCTCCTTCTCCCAATTGGCGAGGAGGAATTTGATGTTCTCGTACCCCACCTTTATGCGCTCGATTTCCTCCTTGGTCGGCGGGGCGTTGGCCGCGTACGCGGGGGCCGCGGCGGCGAGCGGGAGGAGGGCGGCGGCCCCTGCGCGGGCGAAGACATCGCGGCGGGTGGCGTGGATGGCAGTGGAGGAAGGACGGGCAGTGGACGCGAGATTGGCTCCGCCGCTGGGCGCAGTAAACGCCACTGCACCGGATGCCGCCGCAGCGAGGAGGACGATGCTCAGTTGGACCATGCTGGGCGGGGAAGAGGAGGGCGAGCAGGAGCAGGAGGAAGGAGAAGTGACGAGAGAGAGACGCGGGCTGCGACGGGAGGTAGTAGGTAGTAGGCGCCCGAGGGAGAGGCGCCACGTACTTACGCGTACGTACGTGGTCGTAACCAAGCTACCATCAAGTGGGATGGAGCAGAGGGCGGGCGGGCAGGCGACTTGAGCCCTTCAAGCAGCAATGGAGGAGGAGCTTTGGCCACACGCTCTCTTCAGTAGGAACTTATGGCATTGTGTTTACAAAGAGCTGCCGGTTGTGTATTGTTCAGATCAGTTCGAGTTCCGCAAGTTTCCTTCACCGGGGCTCGAAGCACCAGACCCTCTCGTGCATGGTATGTACCGAAGAAGCCTTCCAAAGACTTTCTCCGTCCCCACTCGCAACAGCTCGGGCCTAGTCAGAGTCGCTATCGCTGCAAAGATCAATGACATCGTCGTCGCTCTCCTCCTTCCTCTGCTTCTTTGAGGCCCGGCGTTCACCGGCCAGCTCCTCCGATTCGCCCGGCTTCGCCCTCTTCTTCGTTGCTTCTTTGCCTTTGAACAGCCGCCTCAACCCCGTTTTGATTTCGTCCACGTCATCCTTTCTCTGGTCGCTATCCCTCGCAGTTTCCAACGCACTCACAGACGACATTGCTTTCCCCTTCTCCAAGCTCACAGTCTCGACGTCCGATGGGAGGCTATTGTCATTGGCAAGGCGGTCGTACCATTCACTTTTTGGTGCGATCTTCTCCGCTACTTTGAGACGATGAGCCAGGTATAATGTAAATGTGCGCCGTCCCCCCTCAAGACTAGACATCTTAGAAGAAAGCAGTTTCATTGCCGCTTCCTTTGCCTCGCGGAGAGGAAATCTGCAAAGCAGAGAGGACGTGAGCAATGAAGAGTCTGTTTGCAAGAGACACAACGGTGCACTCACTTCACTTCGCCCAATGTCTCTGTCCCAATGCCCGCAATCTTCTGCTCAAAAGAATGCAGCACACGCTCTTCATCGCCAAGTTGATCTTTCAATATCTGATGCGCACCCTTCAATGCTTCAATCTTCGCTTCTAGAGCATCGACAGCCAGCCACGCCTCCTTCTTTCTGAGGAGGTCAAAGCGGTTCGATTCGCGCTGGAGGTCCAACGTTTCTTTCATAATATCGTCCAGCTTGCTCTCCATCATCAACTTGCTCAGCTTCGCCTCTTCCGTCCCTGCTTTGGCAATCTGAGCGCGAATTGTTGATAAGTAAGACGTTGGCAACGAACTTCATTGAAGAGACTTTTCACAAACTCACGTTCTTCAGGGCCCTCAGCGCCAGTATTGATGTGCTGCAGGCAGCCGCGTCAACAATATCGCACAAACGGTGGATGCAGCCACCCTGAACCAGGTAATCGATTTGCGCGGCCGTGCCACCCTCTGTCATCGCACGGAGAGCCTCCAGCGCGTACTCTTTGTTTTGCTCGCTCGCCAGAACTTGAAACAAGCAGGGAACCACCTTCGCATCAATCACTGCCTGAATATGTTGCTCGTTGCCAGCGACGATATTCGACAAGACACAGCACGCGAGCTTCTGTGTGTTGTCGTGCGAGCTGAACAAAGTCTTTTTGATGCAGGCAATGCCACCGCAGTTTGTGATGCATTTGACGCTGTCGTCACCAGCGCGGCGGGCGATGAGGCACAGAGCCTCAAGGGCGGGTTGCAGCACCTCAGGTAACCCAGCAGACAGCGATTTCAGCACCTTCCTCACAAGACCCTTGTCGACGACCTCGCTCAGGTGGTTCTCGCTCAGCCCATCCAGGAGATGATACAGTGCCCAGCTGGAGTTGGAAGCTATTTCCGGGTCGCTACTCGAGAGTAGCTGGGTGGAAAGCTTCAGACTGTCCTTCGCCTCAGCCGGGTCAAAAAGCTTGTGACGGCAGAGCATCGAGAACGTCTTCGTACCAGCTTCTAACAGTGACGGCTCCAATGCAGACGCGCTCTTGAGCAATCGCAATAGGGGCCCTGTCACCCCAGCCTGCAGGACCAGCCTGCATCGTTCCAGTGAGCCGTCCGAAATCTTCTCAAGGGCGACTAATGCTCTTTCGGCATGACCATCAGGGGTCAACTGGTCGACCAAGAGAGAGAGTAGATCTTTTTCTTGTGCCAGAACGTCCAAATGTTGGTCGCTGGCCTCCTCTGCAATGTGGATTACCACTTGTGTCAAATTGGTACCAACGACGTCGTCCTGGCTAGTCCTGGCCAGTTCCACCATCCGTGCGACCAGGCCCTCAGATTCAAGAACTTGTTCAATGTGCGGCTTCCCCGCTGACCGATGCTCGAGAATTTTACGAAGCAGCACCGAGCAGTGTGCAAGTACGCCGTCGGCCACTTTGAGCAACTCCATCAGCCGAACAACGTGCGAGAACAATCCTTTGTCGATTGCTCTCGTCATCTGGCTTTCGTTGGCCGCAACCGCCAGCACCCGCAGCGCACACCGGACGCATTCATCGTCCTTCGAATCAAGAAGGCCAACCAGACGAGGGAAAAGAAGATAGGTACCCATCCCGTTCGTCGCTTTGCCCATGCCCTCATGCGCCACAATGTTATCAAACGCGACGAGAGCAGCTTTGGCGATGCTGGCATTGGACGAAGTTAGCAACCGACTGAAGGCTTGCATTGGTTTGGTATCGAGAACCATCGTCCGGTGTTCGGCAGTCCCCTTCTCCAGGATATTGCACAGAGACATCACCGCATCTTCCTGGCATTCGGTTTCGCCGTGCAGATAGTCCTGCAGATAGTTTACCAAATAAGGAATTGCGCCAGCGATTCGTTGAATTGGAGGGCTGTCAAGCTCACTGAAGCGCCGAATGAGCTGCATACATTCCACGAGAATATCCCCATACTCGTAGGCATCGATACGTTCGCCCTCCTCGCGACGGCGAGTTTCACTCAAAACCCACGCTATCTGGTGCGCATGGCCAACCAGATCGCTTGCATCTCCACAAATCTCATCTCGATCGAGATTGAGGCCCATTTCCTTCACGAGATGATCGAGGGACGCATCCGAAAAGTAGCGATCGCCCTTTGCGGGGATTGGACCAGCCTCGTTTTTCGCGAAGGATCTCTTGACAGCGCCCGATAGCTTCTGCATGGGTAGCTTTTTGACGTCCAGCCCGGCATACTGGATCACTCGTTTGATCTCATCCAATTGGCTGTTGGTGAACATGACAATGTGGATTGCATCGTGTTCGTCGTCATCTGCCAAAATATTGTACAGCCGCCCCCTGCCCAACAGGTAAAAGAGGCGATCTGTTGTACGCAGCAAATCACGCCCCCCGGGCCTGCTCTCAATGATGCTCTCTATCTGAGCCCTCTCAAGGCAGACGTCGAGACCACACCGCCTCCCCGCTAGGGCGTTGTAGACGGAGGACTGTTGGCATTCAAAGCGAGCGACGACCTCCAGTGGGAAGCTCTTGCATGCTCGCAAGCAAGTTACGCAGTCCCTGCTGGAACCACCAGCTGAGTCTGGGCAGCACAAGCCGGAGATCTTCAGATGCGTTGGCAAAGCTCCGCATCGGAACCCCCCACTGATTTGATCAATGCATGAGAGCATTCGTTCTTTGTCTCCGTCGTTGGGGTAAAAATCTCCGGTATCTTCGCAGAAGTACCCGTTCACTGGAGCAAACCCCTCTACCTCTTCCCCATTCTCATCTTTCCCTCCGAAATGAACGCTCTCTAGCGCGTCGAACCGAGAAAGGAAGGGCACCATCCGAATTCTAGATTCGTGATCCAGCTCAATTAGAGTAATCTCGTCGGGCGAACCTGCATCCTCAATCGTTTGGGTGAGAAGGGAATTGATCTCGATATCTCTGATGTCCCGGAAGCGAGACGACACCTTCAAATTGAGCTGCGAAGATATGTCGATGCGCAGCCTCTTTAGAAAGGGAAGAGCGTCGTGCAGCATCGAGCGGGACACTGCACCACACGTTAGGACGCTGGCCATGGGGAGGTCTGCGAAACAAGCAGGAATTACACGGTGAATGGCGAGGGCGGCATAGCAGGTAGCAAATTACAGCGCAGAGATTCTCACATTCCAGCACCCTCGCCCACACTTCGGGCGGTAATTCGAGCACCAGTTGGCCGTCATTTTCGTGCACCACATCAGGGCCCGCAGACCGCGGGCGTTCCACCGCGCCGTCCCGCCCAGGGGATAGCGCCTCCCTGCCGTTGGCTGGATCCATTTTAGGCCGGCTGAGCTCGCTCCCCATCCGGCGGTGCCGTAGCCTCCTCCGGCCGCTTGGCTTTGTCGTTTGTGTTCCCGGCGGGGCGGGGGCGGGGCGGGCGCGCGGCGGAAGGGGATTTTACGTATGTACTAGATATCGTACTTACGTACGTACCACCGCCCTTCGACACGCGTCCTACTCTCCTCCCAATCAAACTCAACGCAACCTCGCCTCCCCAACGCCCCCATTCCCTCAACCGCTCTCCAGTCGTTGTTGCACCATGCCCACCGCCATGCTCCAGCCGAGGTCCGACGCGCGCGATGCCCCTGCCGGGGTCGCGGGCCGCCAGGTGGTCGTCGTCCCTCCCGGAAAACTGTGCTGCACCGTGCGCTTCTCGGACGATGCGAAGGGTGCCGAGATCACGGCCATCCAACCAACCAGCCCCGTCCGTGGAAAGGTCCAGATTGGAGACCGCATCGTCGCGATTCACGGGCGCGAGGTTGTCAAGCTGGAGGATTTGCAAGCGGGAGATGACCGGGAACGGCTGGCTGTCGTTGCCACATCTCGTGCGGCAGTATTGTGACGCGAAGATCAATGCGATGAACCGGCCCGAGGCTGGGAAGAAAAGGCAGCCAAAGGGTAAGGTTGCAGTCAACAAACCAGCTGCTGCCGAGACAGCTCGCCCTACTCAGGCAGTCAAGAAACCACCTGCAAAGAAGAAGAAGGCAAATAAGAATGCAGAGAATGCGAAGCGGACGACGAAGAAGAGCAAGGGTCCTAAACCAGCGGAATTGAGGCCTCCGAGAACAATCTTTCGCTATACTCAATTGCAACCACACCAGTTCTCTTCAGCAATACTGAGTCCCAACGTGAGGTCTCTCGGCGACCTTTGGCGAGAATACAAAATTGGTCTGGACGGCAACAAGCCCGCGGAGCGATTCTCGACAAAGGAACGCAACGCCAATCGAGCTATGAAACAGACGTTCTACAGACGCAACATTCTTTGGCAGTTTATTCAGCGGATGGTGGACACCGGCATGACACCGGAGGCGGCCATCGATAAGATCTATTCCGTGTACGGGCGCGATACTCGTAATGGAAAGATCGCCGAAAAGATTTTGGCAGACAGAAAGCAATACGCGGAAGAGGGTGGCGTCCATCCGAATCTCAGGTGATATGCAACCTTTGCTACGAATCAGCAGTCATCTGGTTTGCGCAGCTACTTTCTGGTCTGCGACGGATACAGCAGATTGGGCAGCTTTTCCGCTGCGGCGACGAGTTCACTGAGTGTGATGCCACCGGATCTATCATCAACAGGGAAAAAAACCGTAAAAGGGGGCGAATCAACAAATAAAGGATGAAACGCAACAACATCACGCACCGGTCCGTATCTGCACAGAGCATGAAATTGTCTGCTCGCTTCTTGATGAGGTCTCGAGTCACCAGGTTGGTTGAGCACATCATGGCTTCGATCTCGTCTACGGACAAGAAGCCCGAGCGGTCAATATCGAACATTACGAAGGCCAACTGGCACTTCTCCTCGAGCCCAAAGTCGGCGACGAAGCTGCTGAATGACATGATGAGATCGCGACTGTCGATCCATTGCTCGCCGTCCGACTCGGTCTTCAAGAGATCGAAGATGGCACGACATTCAGCAGCCGAGCAAAAAGCGGAGGGCAAAAGATCCCGCGCCCCCTCGTAGCCAACGCGAAAGCTCTCGTTGGTGAGAGCGCCCGTGCACCTGCTTCGAGACATCTTCCACATGCCTGGATCTCACGACGGACAATTATTGGTGGGTGCAGGTCAGTTATGGGCTAAATTCACCTCTCCTCCAACTCACCATACAAATCTTCCTTTGATAGCTTGCACGTTCGGACGCAGCGGGACAACGCCTCGCGCTTCCTCTCGGCGTCCTCGTTCTTTTGCTGGAGGACGATGGATTCGCGGCTGCGTTCGGGGAGGCCGCCTTTGAGGAAGTCCTCTTTGGCAGGGTCGGGAGACTGCGCCATCGCACTGAACTCCTTGAAGCTTACCTGCCCGTCTCCGTTCAGATCCAACATCGAGATCATCATGTCGATCTCTTCGTCCGTCACGTGCTCGCCCATCATTATGAGGATGTGCTTCAACTCCGACACGCCGATGTAGCCGTTCTTGTCGAGATCGCACAAGACGAACGCGCGTTGGATGGCCTCTTCCGAAAAAGGCTCGTCGGCATCGGCATCCACCGACGCGGTATTCGTGGGCAGAGCGACTTCATCGCTCTGCTCCAAAACGTAGGATGTCATTGTTGGCTGATCCATCGGAAATGCCGCGCCTTTGGGAGCCTCGAACGTCATTGCGAAATGAGCTTTGCCGCTCTCCAACGTTTCTCCGAGCTATCGCGAGAGGTGAGCCAAGTGTTTCAATCGGGCAGTCATCGTTTTATCAAGACTCTTACCTCGTTTGCATGCTTCAGATCAACAGATTCGATGAGCTGTCCCGTTTTAAAGAGGGGCATCAGGCTGACTTCCGCCGATGCAATCGTTTCGATATCTCCGGAGACCTCGTCCTGCTCTCCGACCTCCAGAGTTAGGGTGTACTCGTCGACGACTGGCAAGCGAAGAGTATCGCTCCAGCGAAACTCATTGGACCTGGCATTCGTGGCGGCTCCGGTCGTCACCGTCGTTGCATGAGTCTTACCACGCAGCTTCAGTATCACATGGGGATTGGTCAGACCCGACGAGTCGATGGAAACATCGCGGAGGTTGGTAGCGCTCAGCGACCGCACTTGCAAGAAGCCCGCCTCCAAGAACCAATGTTTGACAGTGGCTGTTGTGACAACCAGATCTTGGCCTTGTCCCTTGATTGGAACCTGCGACACAGCAATGTCTGACTCGCTCTCTTCAAGGCACTGCAGCAAGCTCAGCTTTCCCTCGCCAACGACAGATGCATTGCCGTCGAGCACCCGAATGGCAAAGTCTCCGAACCAGTTGGATTCGGACAGCCAAAACCCTAATTCGTTCGCATCAGCCAGCCCTGATCTCTTTGACTGACCGTCCGGCGTGGAAATAACAGCGTAGCCGTCCCTGCCACAAATGCTTTCCAAGCTGCCCAGTCGCAGCTTGATCACCCCGTGCTTGGCCCGCACAAAGCTGAATTTGAGCCGTGCCACTGAGTTCGTCGTTGAGTCTCCGGGCCGCAGGATTTGGAGCTCCTCGGTTCTCTCCTGCTGACATGAAGCTAGCACCTCCCTAACATTGTAAGATGCCCGCCCCACACTCTCGTTCGAACCCTTGTCCCTCAATTCGACGATCAGATCAACACTCTCCGGCTCCGCAAGGTCAAACGATAGAACCTCATCATTGAAGCTGACGTCGTGGCCGGAGGAGGTGGTCCCGGCGCCACTGACTTTCTCAGTTCCATTGAGACGGAAGAGGAGGAAGGGCGCTTTCAAGTCGCCCTTGGCATCTGCACGTCCGCGAACATTCTTGGCTTCGATGCAGGTGATGAAGAGCCGCCCTGGCTTGAGTTTATTGGGAGCCATCGTCTCCGCTTAGGCTGATCCAGACTAAACCACTGCCACTGGCTGGCCCAACGGGTCTTTGGCCGTCCCAGCTCACCACTGGCACAAGCCACTGGCAGGCCCTCCGCCCAGATTCGCCGCTACTTATCTAATTTTCAAATGAACTCGAATTTCTCTATTCGACTATTTGAAATAAAAAATCAAACGAATGTTTTATTCTTGCCGCCACACACTGGTAGCTGCTGTGGCCGGGCTTCCTTCCTTGCATTTGTCATACACACACCAAGGCGGCAACAGAGGCAGAGGAGAGGTCCTGAAGCACCAATAGCCGGTCAAAAATGCAGAGGATGTCCGTGGAGGTGTTTCACTGCGGCTCATCCCCTCTGGACAAGATGCTGTCAGAAGCCAGAAGTTGCCAAACACTGCCAGATCCTTGTGATACAGAATGAGAGAGAGCAGCCCCTAAGGCCGAAGCTTGCAATAAACGCTCCGTGGAACGTGGAGCAACCTTTTCTTGTCCTCGCGCTCAGCTGAATTTTCGGGTTCGTTTACAAAAAATGTCCATGTACATCTACAAAGGAATCCTTAGTACTACCATTTTCTGGTTGTCCGGCTAGCATTTGTCCACCATGTGTTTCGCGACGCGTTTTCACATATGTAGGAATTAGTAAAAAATATGATCGACCAACGATTTTTCCGAGGTTGCTCTACATTGGCCAACGTAGAGCACACCCCTTCTATCTACGTTGAAACCGACCCACCTCCGCAGAGCATCTTCGCCAAAATTGCCGCCGTCGTCGTTTTTGTACCAGAGACACGTATGTACAAAATCGCGAAATATTTTTCTTGCTCTACGTTATGCCCAGCGTTGATTGCAAGCTTCGGCAAAAACGATTTGAGAGTTCCGCCTCCGGGGAAAGCATGTTGATCGCCAGGTGTGGGCGGAGGCAATCGGTGTTGCGTCTGAAAACCCCAAATCGTCTATTTGGACGGTGATTTTTTTAGGAAAAAATCGTCTTGTCGATTCTTGTATTTGGACGATTGCAAAATTGCAACTGAAAATAATTATCCCGTCCAGATAGGTCGCGGCGGCGTCCAAATCGAATGCGGCCCTCCCAGTTGCAAAACCGCGCCCGTCCAGTTGGACCGCGATCGCCCCCCAACTGGCGCCGACATCACTCCCAACCATCACGGAGGCCTGTCGATTCTCCC
>JALLAP010000829.1:0-10231 GCA_036939355.1 Thalassiosira profunda | reverse complement strand
CCGCGGACGCCCCGCAACGATTGGAACCGGCCGCCGACCAACCAGGTATTGTGCGTGGACGGGGCGCGGCAGAGCGTGCTGACGGCGTCGGAGGATACGATCAAGCCCGTGACGACCGCGAATGGCTACATTGGGTACGAGGTGGTGACGGAGACGGTGCGGAATGTGGTGCGGAATCAGTTCGATTGCCCGACATTGGAAGGGGCGCGGTTGGAGAACCAGCCCACCGGCGAAACGGACTGCTTTGGGAGCCATTGGGACCACCGATTGTTCAACAACGAATTCATGACTGCGGTGTATACGGGCTCCACGCAGTACGTGACGGCTCTGACGCTGGCCCTTTTGGAGGACTCAGGATGGTACATTCCAAATTACAGTGTAGCGCAAAACTCGCCCTTCGCCAAGGGCGCCGGATGCGACTTTGTGGAGGACGAGTGCATCCAGAGCGGATACGTGCCCAGCTGGGGACAGGGCCTGTTCTGCAGCAGCGCCAACGACATTGGATGCACGCCGGACAAGCACCTCGTGGCCTATTGCGACATTTCTCAGTGGGATGGCAACCTGCCCTCTGGGTATCAGTACTTTGACAATCCGTCCGTTGGCGGAGGCCTGCAACAAATGGATTTCTGCCCGGCCTACACCACGGTGTTCCGCTTCGAGGTGGACGATCAGGTCCGCGTGCTGGACTGCACCGACGGCGANCCCGGCCTACACCACGGTGTTCCGCTTCGAGGTGGACGATCAGGTCCGCGTGCTGGACTGCACCGACGGCGAGCTCAACGGAGCATGGGTGCAAAAGAAGGGCGAAACCTTCGGCCAGAACAGCCAATGCATCGAACACGCCAGCGGTCCGAGACCGCTGTGCTTGGAAACGATCTGCGGGGCTGGCAACGTCGTGCTTGTGTCCGATGGAAGGAGGTTCAGGTGCTCGTACGATGGAGAAGTGTTGCGCCTGCCCAGCGGCACCGACGTCATTTGCCCGCCTTTCGAGCAAACCTGCCCCGAGTCACTATGCCCAGCCAACTGCGCAGGGCGCGGCGTGTGCAATTTCTCGACCCGACAATGCGACTGTTTCGACAGGTCGGATACCAGTCCTTTCTGCGCGGGCACGCAGATGATGAGGTCGTTTGCTCCCACAATATCGCCGGCGCCGACGCAAAGCACCAGTCCCTCGGCAGCACCCACAATATCTCCGAGACCGACGGAACGATCCTCTGGTCGCATGCCAGGGTATTGCAGTTCTTTACTGCTGGGAACCGCTGTGGTGCTTTTGCTGCCGGTATGAATTAGGCGGAGAGCGGAGATACCCAGCAGCTGGGTTCGGGCCTTTGATCAAATGACTTTCTATAATGAACAGCAGAAAGCTTTTGTTACACTTGCAGAGACCAACCACCCCTCGAACGCCACTCACCTAGTAGCCGTTGTTGGTTTTACGCTTAAGTCTGACATGACCTTCGCACTAAGAAGGCCCGCGAATCTGAAAGATTCGACGTCCCGCGTCCGCGTCCCGGCGCCCCCCTCGCAACGCAGCCGCGCCCTGCGGAGGCGACCGGCCGCCGCTGGCCGCTGGCGTCATAATTCATCGATCGGCGCAACCCAGTGGTCGGCCACGCGGTAGCCAACGTTGTGTGGAGCTTCATTCAGGCTGACGAGCAACCATGGTGAAGTTTGGTGAGATACGCTCACGTCTTAGTGTGCATCGCCGTCGCAGCGTTAGAGCTAACCACCGATTCGTTGCAATACAGGACGCCACCTTCAGTTCTATCTCGAGGGCGACGAGGCGACAGATCACGCCAACGAGCCGATCATCGTGCCCTACACTGAAATCCGCGAGACCATCGGCCAATCTCAGGCGCAGTTCGTTCATGCATGGCAATCGTCGCTCAAGGCGGCTTCCGACGACTACACTCACCGCGTGCGGCAGCTCTGGGAGAACGTGTTCGATGACATCTTACGGCTGTCGGGCCGATCCGAGCAGGACCTTCGTGGCCTGCCACACGAAGAAGCTGTCCGTGTATTCGTGTCGTCCTTGGAGGAATGCCGTTCTCGAGATCTCTTCTCCAGCGTCAAGAAAATTCATTCAGCTGCGTTGATGAACGTCGAGGCGCTTAGGAAGCTGGCCAAGAAGTTTGACAAAGGGGCGACTGCTCGAGGAGATGATATGCTTACGTCGACATTGCTTCCGGAGCTCTACTCGGCTCCCTTCATGGCATACCCTGTACTCGAAGGACACCTCGAGACGCTTCGAGATTCATTGGCAATGAAGGAGGAAGAGTCGGAACTGGACGAAGATGACAGCGTCCTCTATTCGATCCGGAAGAAGGCAAATCTCTCGACGCAGGATAGTACGGCTGTGAAGCGACGGGCTGAAGAAATGACTTGGCTCCACGAGACTCTGGCAAGCATTTCGAGCACTGTCGTCCCGAGGCTCGTGGCCCACCGAGGTGAGTGGTAGCACATCCAGGTTCATCACCTCGTTCAATGATACTTTGTTCTCACTTGTTGCAAATCTTGTGATTAGGATTTCATTGTCCTCGCGACAGCAGCGGCAAGCGCCCTCTCGAGAACTCTCTGAGCTCCTTCGAGACCGCTTGGGCAGCGGGCATCCACCTCGGCGAGTGCGACGTGGCAGTCACCAAGGACGGTGTCCTGGTCTTGGCGCACGACGAAGACTTCTCTCGCCTGGCCCTTGATCCTTCCAAGTTATCGTCCAAGAAGAAGGTCTCCGATCTGACGTTGAAGGAGATCATCAGTCTCACCACAAAGAGCGGTGCTAGGCCGCCACTACTGGTTGACGTACTCCGGAGTGCCCAAGCCATTGGAGGCTTTGCAAGGCTTGTCGTCGAGGTCAAGCCGGGCAATCAGGAGGCCTGCGAAGCTCTGATCAAGTTGTTTCGCCGGCACCCCGATCTTATCGATCGCTGTGCCGCGGTAATGTCGTTTGACGCGTATACCATGCACAAGCTGAGCTCGGAACTGAAGGAACTGGCGTCCTCGCTCAAGATCGCGGCCGGCCAATACCATCGCAGCGACTCGCCTGACAGCATCCTCGTGTTGGCCGGCGATGGCAGCACTGTCGAAACACAGCTCAAGATGCCCGAGGTGCTGCTCCTCACCGTTGCCCAGGAACCGCAAGAGCACTGCGAGCTGCGAGTTGGAGTGGCCGACTTCTCTGCCCTCGATAGCTGGCTTTTGCACGAGGGCAAGCAATCGTTGCAAGGCGTCTACCTTCAATTTCAGCTGGAGATGCTCCATCCAGCCGGCGCGGCGGCCCTCAAGGCGCTGGCGAACAAGTATCGCGTTGGCATCTGGGGCTACTACCCGGCCGATCCAGACGATGTCTACACAGCCCGATTCCTCGTTGAGGAGTGCGGCGTGTCGTTTTTCAACACTGACCTTCCAAGGTGAGAGCATTCTGTGAATTGCAATGTTGAGCATATCTTGTGCACAAAGCTCACCTTCTATTGATTAGGAACTTCCTCGGGAAGCCGTCGGCGTATGAATAAACAAGCAGTTCTGTAGAGGCGAGAACGGAGGATGTTTAGCCTGCTAGTGTTGCCTGATGACTTGCGGCGATGCATTGTTGCTGTAGATGGTAACGCTCTATGTATCATTTATCAGAACGAGGCCAGCCAGAGCCACCGTCAAAGCGACTCGAGTCGACTTCCATGCACCAAAGCGCCCACAAGCTGAGTTCTCCTGCCTGGTCCACCAGTCGCCAAGGCCATACTCGTCGTCCCCTTTGGCGCCATCTCCTCCTTGCGCCCAGGTGTCCCAGGACTCGGTTGCATCTTCACCAGCAGTGCTAGAATCCTCGTCGCTTGACGCTTCAGTCTCCTCATCTTGCAAGCCTCCGAATCCAAAGATGGGCAGGTCCGAAGGATCGAAGCCGCTGCTACCTTCATCACTGTCCGTTTCTTCTTCCGCATTCACTATCGTGGCCGCAGGAATCACTCCGGACCCACTCACCAGTCCTTGCTCTTTGCACATCGACGGCAACACTCGGATGTACACGCTCAGATCGTCCGGACAGTTCTTCAGCTCGAAATCTGTTCCGCATTGACCGGTTGCGGCGCACACGTCGCCGACAATGACTTCCGGACTCGTGCACGAGAAAATTTCCACCCCGTCGTTCAATGCAGACTTGCAATCTGAGTAGCTGAGGGGTTGCAGGCACAGTGCGTTGCAAGCAGGATCACTTGCTGGTGTATCTGCGTGGACCACCGTGTCCTCCACTGGTGGTGCTGGTGGCAAAGGCTCCGCAGCCTGGCCAGCTGACTCGCAAACTACGTTCGGAAAACAGAAGGTATCGTTTGGACAGGGCCCATCGCCATCGTTGCAAGTGGGTGCCGAGGCACAAGTTGTTTCGAGTTCCACGGCACTTTTGGCGCAGTAGTTTTGCCCCGCAGAGGCTTGGCTATCAGCCACTGCAGTATTGGGCTTGTTCATTGAGACTGGAATGGAGTTTGTCGGTTCTGACGTTGGTCTTGCCGTAGGAGCTGAGGTGATTGGTTTGGATGTCGGTGGCGGCGTCGGCGACGATGTCATCATGGACGCTTCGCTCGCAGCCTCTGCATCGCACACGTGATTTCCAAAGCAAAACGTCCCCGACGGACACATGCCATCGCCATCGTTGCACGTGGGCGCCGTCGCACACGTCCGCTGCAGCTCCTCGAGACTGGTCGAGCAGTAATTTTGCCCCGTCATCACCGCATTCTCCGTCGTGAACACTGGTTTTGGCGTCGGCGACAGTATCGACTCAGCGGTCGCCGGAGCCTCCGCCAGCGTCGAGTCGGGGCAAATAATGTTATCGAAGCAGTTCGTTCCGGGAGGGCACATGGTCATGTCGCCAGGGTTGCACGTGTGCAAGGCGTACGAGCAAGACGCTAGAACCTCGGCGTAGCTCGCTGCGCAATAGGAGTTCATGTTTGTCAGCCGCTGGGATACCTCCTCCTCCGACAGAGAGAAGATTGTGGGGCTGTGTGTGGGCACAGCAGTGACTGGCGAACCAGTGGGCGCATCAGTAACTGGCGCAGGCGTGACCGGAGGCTGCGTTGGACGCGGCGTCGGCGGCGCCGTGGCCGGTATTGGCTTCGACGCGGCCCCGGGGCACTTGTAGTTCGAGAAGCAGCTATATCGATCCGGGCACGGCTTGGAGGAGCTGCACGTGTCGAGGTTGGCGCAGTTCTGCACGAGCTGCAGGTACGTTTTGGCGCAGTAGGAGTCTCCGCCGCTGCCCGCCATTCCTCCCTGGTTGTCCCCCGAGTCCGTTGGTGCCTCCACTACTTCTGTCACGTCGGACTCGGAGAATGTCGGCAGATTGACCACTTTGCTCGTCGGTGGCGAAGTAACAGACGGCGGAGTTGGCTCTGAGGCTGCTGCCGATGCATCTTCTAATCCAAACTTCGCCGCGTTGCACGCGTCGATCCCCACCCAACAGTGATCCTGCGGGTTGTCGCATTTATGATGGGCCCCATCGGCACAGAACGTTTCCGGCGAGCACCGCTCCGCGGCATCCGTCCACGTTCGTCCGCAGTAGACGTGATTCTTAGGATCGACCTTGTCCAGGTCGTGCACCGTCGGCTGGCCGCTCGTGGGCTTTGGCGTGGGAGACTGCGACCAATTTGATGCGGGCGGCGCTGCGTCCAACGGTGGAGCAGGCGCCGAGCCCGGACTCACTAGCGCCGCCGGCGTGGGCATGACAATGTCCGCCGGAGGCAACTGCGGCGTGCTATCATTCTCCTCCACCCAATCGTCCGGCACCAGCCACTTCTCCGCCCCCATAATCTCAACCCCGTGCTCGTCCAGGTAGTTCCGGAAATCGATAATATTGCAGGGAGTCATCCAACTGTAGCAGGTCTGCGTCCCCGGACAGTCGGCGTCGCTCCCGCTCGGGCAGTGGCTCGCGATGCGGCACGTGTTCCGGGCGTCCTCCCACCTGTCCGAGCAGAAGGACGTGTTGGCCTTGGTGTTGTACACGATCGGGGCCGGACTTGGTGACCCTGTGGGCTTTTCGCTTGGTGACCCCGTTGGGACCAAGTCTGCATCGTATTTGCACTCGGTGCCGGCATAGCACGTCATGCCGCTGGGACAGTCGGCGTCGGCCCCGGACGGGCACCAATGATCTTCGTCGCACCCAGTGTTGGCGTTTTCCCAGCCGTAGCCGCAGAAGTTGGTTCTCGAAGGATGGTCGCCGTCCAGTCGATCGGGGTTGCCGCCTCCACTGTTCAAACTGGCCGCCCCGGCCGGCCCCCCGATCAAATCGACGTAATTGCACCCAAGAAACGAATAGCACTCCTCGTCCCCGGGGCACTCATCGTCCTCCCCGCTCGGACAGTGCCGCTCCACGCTGCAATTGTCGCTGGCATCGTTCCACGAACTGCCGCAAAATCGCATGTGAGACGGATGCCCTTTGTCGAACAGTATACCATGCCCCTCTGCCGTGTTACAGTCCGTATCGGCCCAGCAGACGCCACCACTGGTGCACTCCTGGTCCGTCCCGCTCGGGCAGGGCTGGCGGGCGTCGCAGTTCGAGCTGGCGTCTCCCCAGCTGGTGCCACAGAAGTTGGTCGTCGCCATCACTCTCTGCGGAGCGGCGAGGGCGAGCACCGCGGCGGCCGCGGAGGCGACGAGGGCGTCTTTTCGCTCCATCCTGTAGTGCCTTCGCCTTTTTGTGGTCGGCGGGGTCGGTTGGTGGGCTGGCGCCGGCGGTGCCGGCGGTGAGGGTTGGTGGGCGGTCGATGAGGAGGGGGCACCAATCGCACTTCCTCGCCCCCGCTTTGTAAGCCGATCGTCGGCGGCGGCCATCGTCAAGCTGGCCCAACTGGACGCCGGCAGAGGCTAGGCGAGAGAATTGTGAGCATTGGCAAGCACTGGGAGCCGCCACCAACCGCGTGGTGGAGCGGAGGGCCGGTTGGGAGAGGGCGAGCCGCGGGGGCTGATCGAGGATTTGCAAAGACGTTCACGCACACCAAAAGGGATGAACCGTCTTTTTTAGGCAGTAATGTGGCAGTAATATTTGCAGTGTGACGCGTGACGCCATTCCACACAGAAGCCACCGCTGAAACACAACCTGCTTCACAATATCAAACTTCAGACCCCTCCACCTCGATGCACCAAAGTCGATGCATATGCGCGGGGCTCTGCATGACGGGGCCGGCAACGATGCCGGGCAGTGCAAGGCGGCCAGGCCAGCCATGGCACATATGTGCACATGATACGAGCAGCCTGCTGCAATGACGGTCGAAGAGAGATCGGGACGCCGGCGCGCCAACCCGCATGCGTTCGACGACGCGTCGCCCCTCGACGCCCTGCCGCAACACGCCCCGCTGTACGCCGCCCTCTTCACCTCTATTGCTGCGGTGGTTTTCTCTATCTGCGCCCACCGCTCGACCAGCTTCGTCGCTCTCGAGGAACCTTTGGAGCTCAGCCCGTACCTCCGGAACGTCGACCGCGTCGGGTTGTCGGCGTGGGAGGTGTGCGCGCTGCGGCAGGAGGCATTGGACGAACTGACGGCCGACGGGGCGGTTGAGGGTGCTGACGGAGAGGATGACTCGGGGCTGGCGGCACGGCTGCCCCTGTGGACCGCCAAAACGGCCACGGACGTGCAGCGCGATGTAACGTTGGTCGTTCGAACGACGTACCACCCTGCCCCTGATGCGCAATCGAAGGGATGGATGCAGGAGCCGGACCACGACGATGTACTCGTGTCGGCGGACTATCCGTACAACGACGACGACGAATACGAGATGAATCTTCCGGAAGAGTATTGGGAGTGCCATCGGTTGCAAATCACATCGGCGAGCGCCCGGCATGACGGCAAGTGGAACCTCGCCCGAGTGTTCTTCATGGCGGGTTCAATTTGCGGGGTGGTGGCAACATTGTTGTTGGGAACGTTGATAGTAAGGAGGGGCAGGGAGGCCAGGAGAAGACGAAGAGGTCGGAAAGACGGGCAGAGGAAGCTGCTGAGGCAACCGTCGCGGATGGAGCTGCTCGGGCAAACTGATACAGCAACACAGCTGGCGGCGGCTACCGACGAACATCGCTTGCTAGACATCAACTCGTCGGGATATCGGCCCATCTCCATCTGCTTCGTGGCGGCGTACCTGCTCCAAAGCCTGACGCTGCTCTTCCTTGACAGCCATTTGTGCCGCAATCAAGTCTGCTCCCTATCTTCGGGAGCTCATTACTTGCTCATCGCGTGCGTGTTGTGGATCGCCAGTGGCGTTTTGGTGCTGACCATGTTCAAGCAAGTACGAAGGAACGGGCGGCGGGTAAGATTGTTCAAACGGAGGATGGATCGGAGGCGGGCGAGGGAGGAAGCGTTGCAACGGACGAACAGAGACGTGGAGGAGGATGCCGAGTCTCTCCTGCCAATCAATGTATCTGCGGATGGCTATTGCAGCTCAGACGATGCGGAAAAGCAAGATGGAAAGCAAATTGATGAAGAGTTGAACACTACCACAGATACGGAATGTTCCGAGTGCAGCGCTTCGACCACTCAAGAGGAGGCAGGAGAGGGCTCTAGGATATGCTCGTAGCCCAATCGCAACATGTGAACAAGTAATGTTCAATAGTCTACACAGATTTATTCCAAGCCCTTGGACATCCTTGGCAAAGCAGCGAGCTTAGGTACATCTGGGTTTCTCCAGCAATTGTTGCAGTTGCAGCGCGCCGAGGCCCTTCTCTTCTCGTGCGACTGACTGAATGAGGCAGTCGCTGCAATAATGTCAAGCAACGTGGCCGAGTCGTGACCTCCACCTCCTTTTTTTCTGCGCTGGCGCTGGCCGCCCAGCACAACAAACGCCACGTTCTCCCTCCGCCACCCCCACCTCCCGGCGCACGCGGCTTCCTCATACCATAATCCTGCCGAGCCGCCGCTGAGAGCCAGCTCATATCTCGCGTCATCCCATCCTCCCCTCTTGCGGTCGGCAGCTCACTAATCACAAACTCGGTGCTCACTCCACACTCGTGCTGCACCTGCCCCGTAACTTAACGATGAACTTCTCTCCCAATATCCTCGCCGCGTTGTTGGCCGCCTCGGGCGCCGGCGCCTTCACGACGGCGCCCCGACCTCAATCTGCCACGCGCCACTCTTCCCAGCACGTGGCGCCGCTGCCCATGCTGTTGAAGCAGGAGCAGTTCGACGCGGTTATCACCACGAAGCGGAACAAGGATCTGGGATACGACGATCGCACGGGGCGGTTCTTCGAGGTCCAGAACTCCAAGGACGACGATGCCGTCTCTACTGCAACATTGCTGGAGTCGACCTCGACGAAGGCAGAAGAGGGGGAAGCGGATGTTGCTGGCATGGCGGCTGAATCAGAGTCAATGGACACGGATGCGGATGTTCCTCCGATGCCCGAGGACGGGTTCGAGGGCATGGACATCACAGGGGAGATTAATGGCGTAAAGATGACCTCCTCTAAGGATACCATGAAACGCAAACCGCAGAGTGATGATTCCGGTAAAGCTGTGGCTGCTGACATGCCCGCAGAATCTTTGGACGACATCCAGCCCAGCGGAAAGAACAGCCTCGCCGATCGAATTGCCGCCTCAGGTGCTGTCTCTGCCGCTACCGCTGCCACCATCGCCGTGAACGCCGCAGTGTCGATGAAAGACTTGACAGCGTCGTCCGCGGAAAAATCGTACGTGTCCCTCGACACGTCGAATAATGCATTGGACGAGGAGGGTCTTCCGTTGGTCTATTCTAAGGAACTCATCGAACAGTACTGGCAGAAGGAACGCGGCGCATTGAACAAGCGGTGGTCGTATTTTCTGGGCAAGGCGGTGCCTTTCTTGACCAAGCTCGTGACTTTGTTCATCGCTGAGGGCGAGATTAGCGAGAAGCAAATCCCATTATTGAGCAGGCAAGCTCGTATGGACTTGCAGGACTTGGGTCCCACGTTCATCAAGGCTGGGCAGATGATGAGCGTGAGGCCCGACGTCCTCCCGCAGGCCACTCTGGACGAACTGACGAAACTGCAGGATGGCGTGGAGGCGTTCGATACTGCAGTTGCAGTGAGGCAGATTGAATCGGAGCTTGGAGGACCGCTTGGCCAATTCTTTACATCCATATCCGAGGAGCCTGTCGCAGCCGCCAGTCTTGCCCAAGTGTATCTCGCAACCCTCAACGACGGCAAAGATACCAAGGTGGCCGTAAAGGTGCAGCGCCCTCAGGTGTTGTCGACCGTCTCCAAAGATCTTTACGTGCTGAGAAGGGCCGCCGAGG
>JALLAP010000828.1:0-15659 GCA_036939355.1 Thalassiosira profunda | reverse complement strand
ACGTTCTCCAAACGGAGAAGGCCAAAGAGGAGGGCAATGCGGAAAGCTTGCAGGCGATGCAAACCGAGCGAGATGGGGCACTTGCCAAGGTAAAACAACTCAAACAGAGCATCAGAGAAAGGGAGGAGGAATTGGCCAAATGGTACGAACAGCAGACATCCGAGGTGCAGGGGATGAAATCTACCATTGCAGAACTGACCAATCAGGTGGAGGAGCAGCAACAGGATCTTTCCGCAAAGGCAGGCGCCATTGAGAGCATGAAGGACGCTCACGCAGCGCAGGTTGCTCATCTCAAGCTAGAATACGCCGCTGACATCGAAAGGATGAATGCACAGGGGTCTGACAGTGCACAGCTCACGCTAGAGCATGCCGCTGAGATTGAGAGGATGAGCGAGAAGGAGTCTGATCTCGTGGCTCAGTGTGCCAAAGAAAGAAACATGCAGGAAGATCTGCGCCGGGAACTGACGATCGCACAGGCAAAGATTGACTCGTTCAAAGCACTCGAAACGAAATGTATCGCTGATGCTACAGCTCTGAACGATTCACTCAACGAGAGCGTCGATGACGTGGATGAATTGCCGCTGGATGAGTTGCAGATGGAGAATGCCAAACTGAAGGCAGAGCGGGACGATCTCTTGCGCAAACTGCAACTAGGTCTGGACATCCACAAGAAGACCACACAGGAGCTGGAGGAGAAGACTTTGGAGCTTCGGGAGTTGGAAACGGATGCGGAAGGGACGCAGAGCCAACTTACGAAAGCAGTTGACATCATCAAATCGATGGAGAAGAAGCAAAAGGCCTCGGATGAGCGGTTCAAGTCTGATGTGGCTTCTCTTGAGTCGAAGGTAAAGGAATCTGAAGCAACCATCTCCGCACTGAAGGAAGAACAGTCATCGAAGGCCTCTCGCACGATGAAGTTGCAACGAGACTTGGCAAGCGCCCAGAAGGAAAACGAGGAGTGCCAGCTCAAAATCGAAACGCTTGAAGAGGCAATGCAGGATATGAAGATGGCGCTCAAGACTGCAACAAATAGCCAACAGCCGCCACGACGCACAACCCCCAGCCCGGTGGGCTATGACGAGAGGAGGAGGCAGATTGAAGAGCAAGCGTTGAAGGAATACTGCGCGCAGCGAATCGACTAAAGAGTGACGCTGCCAAGGTTGATGGTTGATGTGTTCCGGAATCTAGTTTTATGCGAGACATCTGTACACTTGTTGTGTTATTAAGGCTAAGGAGCGATTGTTGTTCAATCAACCCTTCAGCCGATTGGGTCAGCTTGTCACGAAGACGAAACACCCCACATGACTGTCACTCCAACAACCAACGCCACGATGCCTGGCTTGAACGACAACGACCCCGAGCTCTTCGTTGCAAAGTCAGCTGGATCGTACTGTTCACACGCATCAATCTCTTCCGCCCTGCCCACGTAGTCGCATCCCCATCCAATGTCGTCCAAAATCTGATAGAATGCGTTCGCAACTGCCTGCGGGCCCTCGGTCACAGGAGCCACGCCCTGCGAGCGCACCATGTTTCTTTCGATCACCGCTGCGGCATTTTGATCATATTTCGACACAATGGGCAGTACCGAGAACGCCACGGCCTCGCCAATCGCAACGTCCTCATGCGTCGACCCGACCCCCCTGTCTTCGTTGCGAATGGCGTACCAGATTGTGCTTTGGATGAGTGGCAACAGCATTAAATGAAGAACCCGGCTGAACGTCTTCTCAAAATTTGCGCAATCTCGTCGCTCGAGCTCGGCTTGGCCGGCAAAGAGGAGGTCTGTCATCTCGTCGTTGATAACAGCTTGGAAGCCCTCCGTCTCTGTATTGAACTGCCTCGCACGGTTGTTGGCCAGGCTCCACATCAGCACTCCGTCGTCGTCGATGGATCCGCCATCTTTGATGCCTTCCAACGAGCCAATGTACAGTGCTGCGAATGCATCCCAGATCTTAACTGGCGACTCTTTGTTGCCCTCGTCCCTGCAAGTCTGCAGTGCAAGGCCGAGAATGCCCATCATGTATTCTGGGATGAGGTTGTATCGCATCAATGACACGATGTATGCCTCTCGTTGGTCTGGGTGCAAATCCAACGCTCCCTCCTCGTCGTCAAAGGCGGTCATGATGGCGGCATCACTGAATTTCGGCGTCTGGTAGTACTCCACGTAGTCATTGTAGTACGGAGACCATTGTCCGTCATTCACCGATTCGCTCATATCTTGCAGCGACATCAAGTTGTAGCTAGAGCTGCTGTCATCGGTGACAACTGCCTTTCCGTACTGGTAATACAGCTGCGCCATTTGGTTCTTGGTTGTGGAAGGGAACTTCAACAGTTGNAACTGCCTTTCCGTACTGGTAATACAGCTGCGCCATTTGGTTCTTGGTTGTGGAAGGGAACTTCAACAGTTGATCAACAGCGAGAATGTCCAAGTCGACCTTTGATAAGTGTCGCACATCGTTTTTGGGAACAAAGCTGGCTAGTGGATGGTCCTCGTCGTACCCCGCGCATTCCGCCACCACATCCGTCTTGTACGCACCCACATCCTCACAACTAAATCCAAGACAGTCGTAGGATTCCTGCAGCAAGGCCAATATCCTTTCAAAGTCGCTGCGGTCATACTCCTTGTCGAGCAAATAATCCTTCAACTTCCGATGGACCGACGGACGACACTGACTCAGCTGCGGAATGATTGACAGTGCATACACCTTTACCTTGTGCGCCTGGTCCTCCTGCTTCATGCTGTGGATCAGCATTTGTACTCTTGGGACGTACATCCGCGCAATAATCTGGTTGACAAGTTGCCACAACATTTTGATGCTGTCATCGCGCGTGCAGTAATTCTCCTCGGAGAGCGTCCGCTGGATTGACTGGTACAGTTGCTTGACGTCGGAATTGACGCTCGCCTCGCCTTCTGTATCGGTGGTATCAAATAGATCACCGCCCGCCTGGGCCAACTCGTAGAGCATGTCGCCATCCCAGTCGGGAGCCAAGGTCTGCCCTGCGCCAATGTACAGGGCGATGAAGTCGTCGAACTTCTTTTTGGGGTTGATCCTCCCCGTCGTATCGGCGTCGGGGTTGTACCCATTCTTGACCGCGAAACAGTCCAGCATTCCGTCCCACAGCATGTGCGTGGCGTACATGGATACGATCAGAATGGTCGACGCCTGCGCCCCCAACGTGCCAGTGTCTTCGTCGTTGAGCAGTTCCGTAATGTAATTGTCTGCATAGGCTCCGTGTCGGGCGATCGTGTCTTCAATCGATTGCCCGATGTCGCCCATTCCTAGTACCTGAAACATGTAGGTGGGGTCTTCATTGAACATTCCCTGATTTCCTTTCCCGGCCATGCGCTGCAACGAGAGGAACTCGTCCTGCTCGTTGCCATAGATGTCGTATTGGGGCGAGTTCTTGCCCTCCTCGTAGATGCGCCTCGCGTTGAGAAAGTCATTCTGCTCGAGGCTGCTGGCCATGTCGCGGACGTCGAAGGCGATGCGCGAGATGGCATCGACGTCGGTGAGGGTGGTGACCCCCACGTCGAACGTCGTGACGGTGGACTGCAAGCGAGGAGTGAGAGGGGTCGTGTGAGTTGCAACCAGTTTGATGCACCCCAACGCGAAGGTGCACTAAGATGTAGGTCGGCCGAATCGCCCACCGCCGACAGGCACAAACTCACCATGGCTGCGATTTTTCCCCAGCAGGACCCGACCGCGGTCGAGGGAGGTTATTAGCAACGCCGCGCGGGGCTGGTTTGTTTGGGGGTCCACAAGAGCTGAAAAATCTCTGGCTCCTCTAGAGATACCAATTCCTACGTGATGTTTCTACTAGAGGTCGTTGAGTCTGGGCCGGTTGAGTGGACAAACAAAAACAAAACCAAAGAAGCCCTACTTTGCAAGAGGTGGGAGGAGCTTTATCTCGCTCCAAACTGGCATGCATCACTCTGCAGTAGACCGCTTCAGTGATAAGGTGTAGTCGTTCAGCGACACGGCCCGGTTCTTTGCATCAAAGTAAAGCGAATCCGCCTGCGGATTGAGGTATCCTGCCAATCTGAGACGGCCCTCCACTCGATCGTTTCCCGCTCGTTTGAAGGAGTACAACGCTTCGGTATCGGTTGTCACAGGTGGGGCCGTGCTCTGATTTGTCAGCGCGAAGATCGACCGGTCCAGCTCGTACCCTGCCCAATCTTCGCTTTCCAGCGGATCCTGCCCGTGCGATATCACAAACGTCTTTTGGACCGCAGGACCTTTGAAGTACACCAGTGTCGTTGTCAGCGGATCCGCCTCTGTCCCTCCGGCGGCCAGTATCGATGCCCGGTTGCTCTCCCGCACGTCGGCGTAATCGACGCTCGCCACGACGCTCTTCCCCGCAAAGTTGTTGAGGCGGCTCTTCAGATTGAACGCTCTGTCTTCGACCACGCCAAATTTGGTGCCTAGAAACCTCAGCTTGAGGTTGACCGGCTCGTTCAATCGTTTGCTCTGTTCGTCCATCGTCTTCTGCGCAATCTCCAGCGATCCATTTGGCCCGCCGACGAACTTCAATCCAAGTGGTGCTTTCGTGGAAACGAGCGTCTGCGTGGCGTCCCACTCTCCCTCCATCCACGATGGAAAGTAAAGATTCTCGTGGCCCGTGTAGCGCGTCCCTGCCGTTATCGGAGGCGACGTCAGTATATCCGACTCGAAGCGACCAGCGATGGGCGATGCAGCTGCTGCTGATGGTGTCGCTGCGTCTGCGGTGGCGGGTGTCGATGCCGCGCCCACGAGGATTGCAATTGCAGACGACGCCGTTGGCAACTGCTTTGCAAATTGACGGCGGCTGAATGTGTTGCCTCTACTGTGCTCGATGCTCAATGCACTGACGTTCCCGCTGCAGGCGACGAGGGCGAGCACGAAGAACGCCGTCGCGATGTTGGTGCATCCGCGGACCATTTTTGACCGCCTGCTGATACTACTTTCTCCCGCAACTCTCAACATGTAGGTATGACCGTGCGTCGCCTCGATGCACCACCCCCACCGAAGTTATGCCATGATCGTCCACCTTGACGGACGTGCCATGTTTGGTGGCGTCGGACGATGACGATGATTCAGGAGAGGGGAGATGTGCCATTGTCGGGGTCCCCGACAACTGGGAGAGCAAGGTGCACCCCCAACCCAAAAATCAACGTCTTTTGCCCATAAATTTTGAGAGAGCGGACCCTAACCATGGCCCCCAGCCCGACCAATGACGGCCCGCCCGCGGCGGAGCCCCTTCAGGCCCCGGCCCTCACGTGCACTGTGATTGATGACGGTGCACCTCCCGCGAAGCGAGCCCGCACCGACGAAATGGCCGCCGATGAAGACGCCGATGTTTCAATGGAGGACGGTGCACCTCAGGGTATTGCAGAGGACGACGTCCGCGCGGCCATCCTCGCCTACAAGCGCCACCACGGCACCACCTACGACGTCGTCTTCCCCGACGGCGTGTCAGCCGACTCCGGAAACAATCAGGGCGACTCTCCCTTCGGCATTCGCCTCGCCTCCGTGCGCGTCCGCTCCGCCCACGCGCTGCTGCCGTTCTACTTCGAGAAGGCGACGAAGAACAAGTGGCGCGGACGTCCCCCGGCCCCGAGCGACCAGGCCATCGTGGTGGAGAAGATGATGGCGGGGGCGCCGCCGATCAGCGAGGGCGTGCAGAGAAACGACGTGCTGCTGTTCATCGACGACAAGTTGGTGAACATCACGGACAAGAAGCGGCTCAAGTACTACCGCTCCAAGGTCCAGAACGGCAAGCGGCCAATGAAGCTGACGTTCTTCCGTCCCGGAGACGGGGAGGATTTCGAGGAGGACGAAGACGAGGGGCCCGTGGAGCTCGCCAACGGCGAGGCCGTTTATATTACTGGATACGAAGCGCCGGAGAAGCCCGTCAAGCCCAAGCTGGCGGGCTTTTCGGTGGACGAGCGCAAATCCCGCCGGGCCGTGCTCGAGCGCCGGTTGGAGGAGCTGGAGGCGCTGCAAATGGAAACCTCGGCTGAGTTGGGCGAGCTGCGGGCCCGGGATGGCATCGTGGACGAGGACGACGAGGGAGAGCGNGGAAACCTCGGCTGAGTTGGGCGAGCTGCGGGCCCGGGATGGCATCGTGGACGAGGACGACGAGGGAGAGCGGCCCAGCATCAAACTGAAAGGCAACGAGGATTTTGTGATCCCGTCGCACATCGCGTACCATCCACCCACGAAATTGCGCCGCAAGAAGATGAAGCCGTTGGACGAGGCGTGCAACGCGGTCGAAAACCTGCTGCGGCAGCGAATGGCGATCGACAACGAGGCGGATAAGATTCGCGAGTCCATGAAGAGGTCTCAAATGCGGCTCGAGGTGAAGGAGAACGAGCTGAAGGAGCTGGATAGCCAGATGGGCCCGGCACTGGACGCGGTCAAGGTACTCGAGGCGACGGTGCAGGATCACTGGAAGGGCAGCTATGACAAGCTCAAGGAGTATTACGATAAGAACGGACATTGCAACGTGATGGAGAAGGAGGATGCCAAGTTGGCGAAGTGGGTGACCCGCCAGCGGACGTGCTACGCCAACGCGCAGAGCGACGCGCCGACCAACAACGTGGGCACCACGAAGCCGTACCAGGTCTACCTGCTCAACCAAATCGACTTCTGCTGGAATCCGCGGGAGCAGCAGTTCATCCAGAATGTGAGGCTGCTGAAGGAATACCGCATGGAGCACGGCGACGCCAACGTTCCGATGAAGCACTCCAACATCGGCCTGGCCAACTTTGTCCAGAAGTGGCGCCGAGAGTATCGCCTCTTCTCCGAGGGCAAGCCGTCCAATATGACCCAGGAACGGCTGCAAATCCTCGAGGAGGCGGGCTTCTCGTGGAGGGATCCCAGCCGCGGGCGCCCCCGGAAGGACACCCGGAAGGAGACGTGGGATGACTTCATCACTCAGTTGCAGGAGTTCAAGGCCAAGTATGGTCACTTCATGGTCAATCGGCAGAACAAATTGCTGGAGAAGGGCGATCGTCTGTACAGACTAGACGAATTCTGCGGCTGGGTGCGAAAGCAGTACGTGCTGTACAAGGCGGGCCAGCCGAGCCAGCTGACGAACGAGAAGGTGAACCAGCTGAAGGAATTGGGCTTTTGGCTGGAGCGCGGCGAGGCCCAGCGGTACACGAAGGCCTTCTCTCCGAAGAAGGGGGCGGTCGCCCAGCTGGGCCAGTTGCACGTGCCCAAGGTCGATGGTGGGTCTGGCGGTGCTCCATGGCACGCTGATGAGAGCCAAGGAAAAGCTGCCGAGGCCGAATCGGTGGATGTGTGATGGAGAGTGGGGTTGCATATCGGAGGAGCCATACATAGTTGTGTTATGGGTAGAAGCCTTGTTAATTGTTAGTGTCTACAGTTCGATGCCATCAATACATGACGTGTCAGCCTCGTCGACGAGAGCTAGCCTCTCCCGTATTTGCTCTTGCACGGCCTCCTCGTCTCTTCTCACAAACTGAAGATGAAGCAGGTAGTTAGATAAGAGGAATCTTCGGCAGTTGCCTCACTCTGCAAGCAAAGACAAACTCACAATCATGATTGCAAGGCTCAGCAGGCCTCCGATAATCCAGCCCATCAAGCTGATGTTGAAAGCTGATTCTCGGTCGAAAGTGGTGATAAGTAGTGACACCAACGCCGGACCTAGGCCCTTTCCAAGATCATCGACGATGCTGACCATTGCATTGGCTCGTCCGCGACTCTTTGGTAGGCACACGTTCGTTAGAATTGATCTCTCGAGAGGCACGGGTATCACAACCAAACTGAGTGAAGTACAGTGATTGATGTCAGAGTGCTTGAAGGAGTCAACAAACGATTAGACGCAACGCTTCGCTTACATCCCACTCAAGACAGTTACTCCAGCGACAACGCCAATCTAGCATTCGACGCATGACCTGTTAGAGTCGCCAAGCAAAGATACAGCGCGTGAGACTCAAGGGGAACTCACAGATGCATCACTGTCCACAGAGTTGATCAGGAAGTAGAACGGGATGCACCCAAGCATCAGTGAGACCCCCATGAAGAATGGCGGCCCACGGACGTCTTTCTTGTAAGAGAAGTGGCCCAAACACCCCCCAATGATGACGCCAACAGCGTTTCCGACACCGAATGTCAACAGGACTCCAGTGGCTTCCTGCTTTGTGTAGCCTCGCTCTTGCTGTAAAAAGTCATTGAGAAAGGTGGCGCAGAAGCCGAACGGTAACGCTCCTGGAAGCGCTTGTGCGATGGTCAAAGCAACGGACGGTATTTTCACCAGCTCGCATGTACTCTTGCAGGAGACGCATTTGGTGGCCCCATCTACACTTCCCTCTCCATTTTGTCCAGACTCTTCATTCTCTGGTGCTTCGATTGGATCTATGGGCTCAATCCTATCTCGCCTTCTCGGCATCGACACAGCAAGAGTAGATACCTTGAGGTCCATGCCGCAATTCTCGAGAGTCGACTTCTCCGTCTTGTTGCCGTAACTGATTGCAGCAGTCGTCCTCCGCTCGCTTTCGGACAGCGTGGATGGCACTGGCCGTCGATGACGCTGCCTCTCGAGCACTGCCTCCTCTTTCGCGCCGCGCGGAGGGTCCTTTATGAGGAGGACAAGACCAGAGCAAATCAACCCTGGGATCGACACGATCAGGAAGGGCGTCCGCCAGCTGTCGACGGAGCCGGCCATCGCCTGTCCCAATCCCATGCCCAGTCCAGTTCCGGTCGTCACCACTGCTGCAATGGAGGCCCTCTGCTTGGCAGGATACAGATCGCCCACTACCGAGTAGATGACGGGTATCGCCCCTCCGACGCTGACGCCCGTCATCACCCTGCAAATGTACAGCTGCCAATACTGATGTACGAAGTACACCATGAGGCACCCAATTTCGCCGAAGAACACCGTCCCGGCAAACAGAGGCGATCGATTCATCGAATCGGCGAGCCAACCCACCAGAAAGGATACCGGGGCGCCGACAAAGAAAAATCCCAGCGCAATCAGTCCGCCCAAATTCACATCGCGTTGTTCGTCGGTCATGCCAAACTCGTCCGCAATCACTGATAGATTTGGTGCCAGCAGGTTCATATCCGCGAATAGGATGGTGATTGTGACGAGGTATAGCGTCACAATGCGTATTCTCCTCCATCTCTCAGCCCGGGTCTCGTGCACTGTATGATCTCGGGTGCTGATGATGTCGTCGACGTGGGTCGATGCCTCGATCTGCGGCTCGCGGGGGTACGGGCAGAGCTTTCGGTCCGACGTCGCCGTGCTTCCCGCGTCGTCGATTGAGGTTGTATCACGCCCCACGCCATTGCAGCTTCTCTCGACGGCCATGCGGACCAGCTCGCCGCGCTCTTCGTCCGTGAGCGCCGTGTCGAGGAGGCGCCCCAGCGAGCAGCTCGTCGACGATCCGTCGAAGGTGCCGGGCGCCGGCATCGAGGCATCTTCTTCGTCCATCTCTGCTACATGTTTATCGTTGGTTTGCATTCATTGCTTGTAACTGCAGCGCCATGATGTGCCAGGCCGCGGGCTTGAGCTGAGCGATGCGAACGCTGGGGGCACGAGTCGCTCCCTCCCTGCAGCCGTCTGTCCTTTTCGCAGCGTGGTGTCCACTCATTTTGGGAGCTCATCCGTCCCCATCCATCCGCCACCCTCTCCACCGCGGCGGCTCCCTCCTACCCTACCACTGTTCCAGGATGGCGGAGGGCTTCACCCCCCTCTCGGGGCAGCCCTTCGTCGGGGGCGCCGAGCGGGCCCGCCGCAACGCGAGGAAGCGGGCCCGCCAGCCTCCGCAGAAGAGAAAGCGCGGCAATAATTGCAATTACCACCCCCAGCACAAGCGGCGCGAGGGCCTCGCGCCCTACCCCAAATCGATGCGCGAATACGAGCGGTTCTTCGGGGCGCTGCTCGCTTCGTCTCCGGTGGAGCTACAATTGTCGGAGGCCGAGGGAGGGGCACATCAGGCGGTGATGCACCGTGCGCGCTCGCTGCTCGGAGTTCCGTCGCTCCCCGCCCCGTCGCACCTGCAACCAAACACGCAACAAAGTGTCGTGCGGCGCTCGAGCTCGTGCGTGAGCAACGCCTCCAGCACCAGCGCCGCGTCCGTTTCGTCTTCGGGTACGTACGACAACGCGAGGGAATACTACATGTCCAAGGCCCCGTTGATTTTGGAGGAAAGCCGATGCATCGTTGCCGAATCTCTGGCAAAAGTATCGCGCAACGACATTGGTAAACGCGGCGGTAGCGGTGTATGTTTCAATTTGGAGTTAGCTTCGGTGGAGGAGAAGTATCCAAAATTGGCAGAGCGGCAGCCGCGATGTGCCCCCCTGATACTGAACTTTGACGTTGTGGATCGATCATCCTCCACCTCGAATGGCAATCCGCGCAGCGTGTCGTCGGCGTTGAAGCGGTGTCAGAGGGCCGATGAAAAATCCAGAAAGTGGACGCGGCCGGGGAGTGTATTGCTGCTTCGCCAAGAACGGCAAGATGGCGATACTGGTTGTTCTGCCCTGGCGTGCATCGTTCCCAACGGCAACAAGCAATCTTCCTCAAACGATTCTACACTTTCCTTGATGATCTTCCGGCGTGACGATCTCCGCCTGACTGAGCCACCAGATGATATCAATGTACAAAAGAATATCAGTGATGAGAGATTATTCTATACGGCAACACCGTTGACCACCCTTATTGCCCAAGTGAGGCAGATGGAGGCCTGTTTGAGAATGGTCAAGGTGTCATTCATGAGCAAATTGCTAGGACAGAAGAGGGCGACGCACATTCGCTTCGGGGACAGCTCAGACGAAGAAAGCGAAGACGAAGAGAAAGGTGGCAATATCGGTGGCACAAATAATCTGCTGCAGGAGGGTTTCTATGTCGACGATGGCAGCGGCGCAGCAGAGGATGATGAAGACGAAGACGAGAACAATCGTGATTGGAGCTTGGCTGGCCTCCTCACAAAGATCCCACAGCTCAACCAGACACAGGAAAGGGCGGCAACAAGCTTTCTGGAGTCGCCCAAGGAATCTCTGATCCTCGTCCAAGGGCCTCCCGGCACCGGAAAATCAACATTCCTTGTCAACGTCATCTGCCGGCGACTGGCCGCCAACCCCAGCGCTCGCTTGTTGGTGACAGCCCCCACAAACAAAGCAGTGACGGTACTCGCAGAGCGATTCTTGGACGTCGTGAGCAGGGGCGACGAGAATCTCTCTTGCAAAATCAACGCTGTGATGGTGGGCGTGGAGGACAAACTCATCTCGCCGTCGAAAAATGAGTCCGAGTACATCTCTGTGGAAGCTCTTTCATTGTCACTCCAAGGTATCTTTGTTTACACTTGGGTGGATCGCCAGAAGAGAGAGTGCGAATCGTTGCTGGCCTCGCTGAAGGGGCTGCACGGTGCAGTGACGCAACAACCTGGCGGCGAGGACGCTGCTAAGTCTCTCGACACCTTGATATCGCATGCAGAGAGAGTGCAGACCAAGATTTGCTTGAGCATTCCTAGCCAAGGCTCTGCCTGCCGATGTTCCAAAATGTTGGTGCGCCACCTGCAGGAGATGGCTGCCCATGAATCGTCAGAAGAGTTGGAGGGTCTGCCGTACGAGTCATTGTCAACACAGCTTGAAATGGCCATCGACCACGCCCAAAACCTGGTGGATGCGCTCGACGAGGTCGAGTCTCCAGTGCAAGAGCTGCTTGGGACGGCCCGCGTCATCTTCTGCACCCTTGCCACAGCCGGCTCTTCCATCCTGAAGCAGACTCGCCGAGTGGACGACTTGCTTATTGATGAGGCGGCTGCAGCGACCGAACCAGAGATTTGCATCCCTTTTCACCTGCGACCCCAACGTTTGCTCGCGGTTGGAGACCCTCTGCAACTGCCTCCCACAATTATGAGTCGCCACGCTGCGGATATGGGGCTGAGCGTATCAGTTCACGAGCGGTTAATGGATCAGTGCTCAGCCGAGTTCATCATGCTTGATCATCAATACAGGATGAATCCGCACATCTCCCAATTCCCTTGTGCTCAATTTTACAAGGGTGCGATTAGGGACGGGGACAACGTGCTCCGTCACACCCACAAGAGCGACATTCAACTCCCAAAGACCAGCCCTTACTTATTCGTCAACGTTCGTGGGGAGGAACTTCAGATGCCTGGCGGATCTTACGCCAACGAGGCAGAAGTAGAGACAGTTTTGCTGCTTGTGGAAATGATTTCAACGAGGCAGGTCCTGGATTGGCATTCTCCCGACAAACTACGCATCATTACATTTTACGCAGGCCAGGTTGCAGCACTTCAGCATGCACTTCGGAGAAAGGGCTTCGGCAATGTTCTCGTCGCGACCTGCGACTCTTCGCAGGGCTGCGAGGCGGATGTTTGTATCATTTCATTTGTCAGGTCATCACCTAAGAAAGGTCTTCGCCGCGCAACAGGATTCTTGACAGACGACCGGAGGCTCAACGTCGCCCTGACTAGAGCCCGTCACCAGCTGCTTTGCGTTGGTGATGCTTTAGGCACGCTTGGACGAGAAGGATCAGATACGTTGAAGTCGCTCGTGGCTGATGCAAACAAGAGAGGGTGCTTAATCAACGACGCATAACGACTATGCTACTATTTTCTTGCTTTCCTATTCATTGCCTATCTACAACATCTCTACTACCTGTTTGGCCAGCTCGATGTAGTCATTGACCGATGGGAAATCCAACTGCACGAGCTGGCCGAGAATTTCCGCGCTGGTCACATCTTGCACGGCAACGAGCCTCAACTTCAGCTCTGTCAAGATAATGTTCGACGCGGCCTCGGAGGTAGTTGCGAGGGTAATGAGCACCCGGCGCTTGAGGTCCTTGAGCTTCGGACTCAAGTATGCAGGCTCTGTGAGCAGAATTTTGACGAGCTCGCTCGTCACCGTGTGCTCCGCCTGAGATATATTTTCCACGCAGATCGTGTGGAGGAGTGACAACATTTGATGTGCAAGTGGAGGCCCGCAGACTGAACACGTCGACGGCGTGAAGGCAAAGGACTGGGTAGCGTGCGCGGCAGACGCGCTGCCGCCTGCCAAACAGTCTTTGTTGAGGCGATTCCAGGCATCGAGTCGCCGATTCAGCTCATAGCACTCCCTCTCTGCCTCTCGCATCTGCGTGTGGAGGCGCTGCCTTTCTTCGGCTGGCGAGAGCTTGGTCTTTTCCTCTTTGCGGGAAGAGGTCGCGGCAGCGCTTTCGCCAGTCCGCGTGCTCCTGCCTTGATCGTGAGTACGGGCACTGATGCTGGCAACGATGCGGCTCAATGGATCGCTGCCGGATGACGTTGCTGCAGAGCTTGCGAGGGCATTGAGAAGATCGTCGTCCAACGCATCAATGCCAGAGGGACCGGAACCTGAGGTGCCGAGCAAAGCTTGCCGCAAGATGTCTCCTCGGCTTGCGCTGGTATCACCCCCTTCCGACCGGAGGCTCCTGGCCAGACTGAGTAAGCTGCTTCTGGCTCTGGTGGTCGAGGACGACGCCCTATCACCCAGGCCCGACGAGGAGCCCTTCGCACGGGACGATCCAGATGATTTCTTGTCGTCGTCCTCGTCCACACCTTCCGATTTGGGCATGCCCCCGAGGAGGGCGCGTTTCAACTGCGGACCATACAGCACCAACTCGTCCAGATTTTCCGACAGAGCGCCCTGGTGCCTCCTCTGCTGCTGGAGGGCGACCATTAATTTCTTCTTCAAGCTATTCCGCAGATCCATTTGGCGCTTGGTGGCAAGGCGCAGCATCGACATGCTCCTCGAGAAGTCGTCCTCGGTCACGATCGCAGTGGCATTGAGCGCGATGCCGCAGGTGAGGTCAAAGGTAAACCCTCCGGCAGTGCAGTAGCCACATTCGACGCACAAGAATGCATCGAGCTGATCGTAATTGATGTGACGGCACTTCCGGCACTGAAAGGCCACTTCTCCGCAGTTACCGCACACCCCGTGAGCATTGTGGACCTGCCTCGTGCATCGCGGGCAGTACAAAATAAACGAGCCATCGGCTGCTCGTCTATTGCTTGACTTCTCGTAAAACTCCTCGTACGTGAACTTCAGGTTTGCTGCGATCACAGGGGCCTTGAGCTTGCAAATCGCTTGCGACGCCCCTCGTGCCAAGGTGAGAGTGCCGCACTTTTGCCAGAGATGGGCGTACTTGTCGCTTTTGAGGATGCTTTCGTCTCCGACCTGCCGCGGGCTGAAATAGACGCCAATCGTTTTCACGAGGCGGCCTCTCGGATCAGTGACGTTTACCTGAACTTCAGACAGGGCGACGCGGAACTTCAACTGATTGTACGAGGAGAACGCCGTGCTGACAGTTGCGGAAACCGAAGCTTCGAGGCGGCACTTTTGATACGTCCGCACTTGCTCGGGCAGGAAGATCTGTGTGGGAGTGTCGCTCTCTTTGGAAGAGGCGCTACCAGAAGCATCAGACTTCTTGCCCGATTTCGAGGGCTTCTTGGGGGCCAAGTTTTGCTTGTGGCAATAAACGCAGTCCGACAGATCACAGCAAAGGCCGCCCGAATCCGTCTCGTGCTTGTCAAAGATTTCGAGGTTCTGCGTTTGATGGTGGTTCATGTTTGTCATTTGGCTGATGAACGACGCGGCGATGCACGAAGCGTTGCCAGACAAGTCCAGTTCAGATCTCTCGACCAACAGCCTCAGTAAGTCAGAGAAGTCTTTCGATGCATGCCCCCACGTTGCCAATTCACGAAACGGGCCATCAATCAAGCAAGTAAACAAGCGATCCTGGTCTTGGGAGGAAAGCCTCAATGCCAGCTTTCGCGCTACACTGCTCGTTATGGACCGCAAGTCCTTCGACCGCCCATTCAACACGAATTGCTTGATGAATGCGACCAGGTCATCGACAACGAAGGATTTGATGAGGCGGAGTTCCGGATCTGACGGGGTGTGATCGGCATCCACACTCATGGCATCCTTGTCGCCACGGTCAAGAGCGGCGCCTGTGCCAGCAGCACTGACGTCTTCCAAAGCGAAGTCCACCAAAGCTAAGGGAGAAAGAATGGGTGAGAAGGATCAAAGATGGACGATTGAGCTAAAAATAAACGACCAAACACTCACAGAAGACTTTGACTTGATTCGATCCACGCAGGCAACATCCGAGCCAGAGCAGGGAGACGATAGGAGGTCGGCGGTAAATTTGCTCGAGCATTTCCATCATTGCTTCCGGAAGACCGGTTGTGGCGCTTCCGGTGTTGGATGACACCATCTCGGGCAAGCCACAAAACTGCCTCCAACTATTCTCGGAAGAGGCCTTTGCACCCGCCCCGACAAATCGCCCCGCAGTGGGAACGAGCTCGTTGAGAACTGCGGATATGCTGTCCTCTGTTGATATGGCGTACCAGTCTTCTGAGATCAGCTCTTCGACACCAAGCAGGCCAGAGGCAGGAAGCGTGTCAAACGTCACTTCGTCCTCCCTCCAATCGGGCCCACACTGCCGAGCTTGTTCTCGCACGACGAGGGCCGAATCGAGAATGTCTTGGGAGCGCTGTAGGAGCTTCCGGAACTGACAGATGGGGAGGGGAAGAGTCAGCATGGTGGGAAATAGGACAATGAAACGCACGGCAAACAAGTCACCTACCTGAAATCCAAAGATGTAGTGGTCTCTGATCCTGTGATACGTGGCGTAATCTCCACAAAGGCGTTGGAGCATCAACT
>JALLAP010000827.1:0-10733 GCA_036939355.1 Thalassiosira profunda | reverse complement strand
TCGTTCGATGCCACGCCTTTCGGTGCATCATCACCATTTGATGCATCGTTTGACGCATCATTTGCAGCCGCGCTGCTGGCCGCCTCGACGGCCGCGGCATTATCGTCGTCCATGGCGCTGAATTGCAAATGAGGCGGTTAGGAGATATTATGGTTCACGACCAGATAGCCGCCAACCTCAGGAGGCTTCCCTCGCTGGAGTCTCGCCTTCGTCGAGGCTACGTTGGTACATAAAGTCGTCCAGCGTACTTTGTTTCACGAGTGTGCATAGGCACCACCGCGTTGACATGGCGGTCGTCGTCAACAACTGCCCCAGAGTGCAGCTTCCTTGCAAGCCGCTCGCCGCTCGTTGTTTCTTGCGGGTGCGTGTGCCTGTTTGGGCGGGGAGAGGCATGCAAAAAAAGCAAGCACACAAAGCAATCGTGCCTCCAATTTCAATCTCAAGAGAAGGTTCAGAGGAAGATGCTCGACACTGTTGTCGCCCCCCCTGCTAGCTTCACCACCAGGCTAACTCACATAAAATGACAACTCGGTACTCTATTCCAAGATGTCTGATCAGACCTGTACCTGGATTTATGACCCTAGCCGTTTTTCAAGAAACGGCTGGGACTCACGCCACCCCAGTGCCTCAAAGGTACCTTACAATGTCTTGTCCTTGCTACATACAATACTCGTAGTCGCTAGAAGAAGGTTGCTTCATTGACGCCGAATGAACTAAAGCACATTTACTCATACTATCTTATTGCCCTGCTTCTACCCCATCAACTACAATACGAATGACTGCCAATTACGGCCTTCACTCCGAGTACATATCCCTCCTCGCCGCCGCCGCGGCCGCCGCCTGGTTTCGCTCCACCTTCTCCTCCAGCTGCCGCAGCATCATGTCCTCCTCCACCTTCTCCTCCAATTCTCGCAGCATCCGCGCGTGCTCCTGGGAATATCCCATCCTCTCCGGCGGCGGCCGCTGGTGGTAAGTCTGCGACGACGACGCGTGCGACTGTTGCATTCCCTGGGCGGCCCGCGATTCCAATTCGCGCAGGGCCATCTCCTCGTCGTCCATCGGCGACCGCATGGGGAGGGGCGGCGGCGGGAGCGACGGCAGGGCCGCCCGGCGCGCCGGGCCGTCGTACGGACTCCGATGCTGCAGGTCGTGCGCGGCCATCTTCATGATCTCCTCGTGGGATTTGCTCGATGCGTTGATGCGGCTCATCATGGCCTGGTCGGAGGTGAAGTTGTCACGGCTGTACCTGCTGCCCATAGAGCCCATAGATGACATCCCGCTGCTTCCGGCTCTTGCGTAGGCCATTCGGTCGCTGCTCATCCCACCAACGCTCCCGTTGTACATGCCGCTGCCACCGCCCGGAGAGGCCATGGGCAGCTTGGGGTAGGGTCCGCTCGCCATCATCCGTTGCTTCTCCATGCCGGACGGGGACATCATGTCGAGTTCCTGCTGCCGGCGTCGCATCATCTCCATCTGCATTTCCATTTCCATCTGTGGCATGGGCATCATGCTTCCCATCTGCTGATGCCGACGCTCCAGGGCCATCTCCATCTCGGCCGCCCGGCGACTGGGAGAGAAGCGCTGCATCCGCTGCATCTCCTCCCATCGCTGCTGNCATCTCCATCTCGGCCGCCCGGCGACTGGGAGAGAAGCGCTGCATCCGCTGCATCTCCTCCCATCGCTGCTGGTCCTCCCTGTTCTGCATCGCCTGGAGCATCCGGGCATTCTCATACGGGGGGCTCCGGCCCATGCCTTCCTGTTGCCACTTTTTGTGTTGCTGCCACGGCCACGACTGAGTGAGCAGGGGGTCTCGCAATGACTTGTAAGGTGAGAAATCATTCGACACTCACCATGGTGCACTCGACGCACCGCCTCTCCTTCCCCGACATGGTGTTGCCGCACACACAAAAGGCCATGCCGCCCTCGGCTTGGGGCATCCGCCCCGGCGACGGCTTCGCCTTCTTCGGAGGCGGCGCCGGGTGCCGATTGGGAATCCCAAAGTCCTTGGGATGGTGCGGCATCGGCGCCGCTGCCTTGGATCCGTCCAGCACCCGTCCCATCGCCGCGGCCTCGCCCGACGCCTGGCTCTGTGCACTCTGGTCGCTGCTCCGTCGGCGCTCCGCCAGCGCCTTGGCCACCGCGGCGTCGTCCCGGGGCACCCGCGCCTGATACTGCCGCTTCCGCTTCTCGCTCTGCTCCTTCCGCTTCGTCTTGGCCGCGGACAGCGAAGGTTCGTCCATGGCCTCGTCCCCGTCCTTCCCGTAGATCATGTTGAGGACTAGCCCGGGCTGGTCGCGGACGAAGTTCCTGTTTTGGGGCCATAGATTAGAATGGATGGAGCTCCAGAAGTGTGCACAAGATGTGCACAAGGCAAGCCACTCACTTGTGGTAATACGCCCCCATCTCCGGACCCCTTGACATCCGCTCGAAGTGCCACCGTTTCAACCGCTGCAGAGCAAAGAAGAGGATTAGCATCGTATGATGGCGAGATCTAGAGGCCGGATGCAGAGGAAAATACTGACCCTGGTGAAGCTCGTGAACTTGGCCCCGTCGAAGTACCGCGTCAAAATCTCGTCCCCGAACCGGTCCTTGTCTCTAACCACAAAGCCGCGGCCGTGGGGCAGCCACTTGACGATCTCCGCGTTGGCCGGGTCCGACACGATCTGGAACAACGTCTCGGGGAAGCTCAGCGAGGGGGCGACCGCGGCGTCCAGCGCCCGGGCCTCTTTGGAGGTCGTGTCCCCGAACCGCAACCCCACTTTTGGACGTCCCCACGGCGCCCCCTTTTCCCTGTCGGTGTACCGCGGCGGGTGGGGGTAGCGGTACGTTCCCCCCCGGGGCAGCGGCATGGATTCCATTGACGGCCGGCGGTGCATCGGGTTGCCGGGCATTTCCTCCGCGGACATGGGGTAGAAGTGATCGTTGTTCGACATGGACATCATGGGCATACTGCTTGGCATGGACATTGGAGGGAAGGGCCGCCCCATCGGTCCCATGTCGGATATCATCCCCATCGGTCCCATGTCGGACATCCACCCCATCCCCATGCCGCCGGGCATCATCATGCCTCTCATGGACAAGGGAATCCGGTCGTCAAAAGGGCGTGATGGAGCAAAGGGCATCTTCTGGCCCTGGGGCGCCATGGCCGAGGCAGCAGATTCTTCGAGGGGCGATGCCTTCTTCTGGCTCTTCTTGGGCGACTTCTTGGCCTTGGTGCTCGCCTTTGACTTGGCCGGGGTGTCGGCCGCAGGAGTAGCCTCGGCCTCGGCGGACTGCTGTGGCTCTTGCTCGGCAGCTGCCGCCTTGTCCCCGCCGCCGCCGTGGAGGTTCGTCAGGCCCATGGCCGCGTCGAGGAGGGAGCGCATCCCGGCGTCCCCACCGGGGTCGGCCTTGCCCTTGCCCTCGTCGCTCATGGTCGGCCGTTGTTGTTAGTTGCGTGGCGTGGCAATTTGCAATGGCTGTAGGTAGATGGTCCTTCTTGTGCTCGGCCGTTGAGGCTCCGCCGATGTCTCTTCGGTGCGACCGATCCCGCGGGTGTCTTGGCCGGCTTGTCCGCCTCCCCTCGCCGCGCTCACGTTGGGGTTGAGGGTTGGTGCACCTTCTCTTTGGCGTGGCGTTGGTTTGTGCGGAACCAAGAACCTTGCTTCTGCTTTTTTGCCTTGCTTTGACGGTTGTCGCAGAGCTCGGACTGAGGCACATGAATTCTGAGTACCGAATGCGGCAGTATTAATTTGGAAGTCAACGTAGGGATTAGTACGTTATGATATGAACAGTACCGTTCCGCCAGCTGTCCGGGACTAAGTTTAAGACACCGTCTTGAGACAGTGCACCCAAATTTTTTGTCTCCGATTTTTCTCTCGCCTCTTGCTTGCTCTGCTTGCTGGGTGCTGCGCTGGGAGGCGCGGCGGTGGACTCGTAGCCCCCCTTCTATGGTACCAAATCCTGCTGGCATTCGAGGTGTGCGGAAAGAGGGCGGGGATGAGCGGCGCAGAGGCGTGCTACTTATGTTGATGGTTTGGCGCCCCGGGTTGGAGGTTTGATTGAAGGAGTAAGTGCACCACCTTATCTTGCCGCGTCGATTGTTTCTTGATGAAGGCGTCGACCTGGAATTGCCGTCGACCGCGATGGCTTGCAAAAAATTGCAAATACCTCTCGATGCATTGCCGTCGACTGTTCTTGAAATTATTATGGAGACCACCGACTGCATCCATTTGCAAATCTCATCTCTCATGCATAATTCTTGCTATCCTCTTTCGAAGCGATTGGATATCATGGACAGCGCCGAGGTTGCGTCGCCCGGCGCCGACCTCCCCGCGCACTACACCCACGACGGCGCCCAAAACCACCCCCGCTACCCCAGGCGGGGTGCGCTCGGCACCCCGCGCATCCGCGCCCACCCCGCGCTGCACTCCTACATCGATCTGGGCGACGAGAACGATGAGCCGGTTTGGCACCACCCGCGCCTCGACCTGCCCTCGGCCCGTCGCATCTTGGTGGAGCTCTTCCAAAAAGTGACCCCGCGGCGGAACGAGCGGGCGTCCCAACTTTTGATGAGCTTCGGGCACTTCGTAACGAGGGATATTACTCGCACAACACAGACGGACAAATCGAGGCCGATGGGGATAGAGTGCGACCTTGTTGAATTAAGGGGGCCGTTTTGTCCGGCGGGGCAGAGGGAGATGGAATTTTACAGGGCGGCGAGGACGTATCCTGGCGGAGATGAGGAGGACGAAAGCACCGTTAGCAGAACGGGCGAGCCCATCAATTTTGCAACGTCGTGGTTGGACATGGATCACGTCTACGGCAACGCTCCTCCCTCCTCTCCGGAATACCTCAAGCTCCGAACCGGCAGTGGGGGGAAGATGAAAATCGATGACACCACCGGGATTCCCCCCATCGATCCCGAGACAGGTCTGTATTTGGTGGCGGACACGACCATGAGGAGGCTCCCTGCGGACTTTGCTCTGCTGTCGACGTTTTTGCATTACCACAACAAGCGTGCGGAATTTCATCGGCAACAGCACCCCGAGTGGGATGACGAACAGCTGTTCCGAACGGCACGGATGGATGCCATTGCCGTTTATCAAGCGACATACGAAACAAAATACATCCCGGCAGTGCTGGGCGATCCTCTGGAACCGTACGAGGGATACGATCCAGATGTGGACGCATCGATCGATGTATTTTTCTCGACAAGCAGCTTCCGCTACGGCCACTCGGGGATGAGCGGTCTGGCGAGATTTCTAGACGAGAATTGGGAGCCGACGCCGAGGGATCCCATGCTCATGCGGGACCTTTGGAACAAGACCGAAGCGATCGTTCCACAGCTCGCCAAGGGTGGAGTGAGGGAGGGAATGGCCACCGTCCTGCGAGGACTTGCGCACGATGTTACGAGGGCGCCCGACGCTCATTTTGTCGACGACATTACGATTTTTACTGGGGGCAGCGTGGTTGCGAACTTGCAACGGGGTCGTGACAACGGAATAGCGACGTACAACGGTGCACGGGAGTGGTTTGGACTGACAAGGGCAGAGTCGTACCTTGACGTGGCTAATGGCGATGAAGCTGTTGCAAACATGTTGGAAGGGCTTTACGGCGAGGGCAACGTTGACGACGTAGATGCCTATGTGGGCGCCATGCTAGAGAATCCAGTCAGCAAGCACCGTGAATTGGGACCGCTCAATGAGGCGTCGATGCGGGAGCAGTTCACAAGGCTGCGGGATGGCGACCGGCTCTACTACCGTGCAAGGCTGAACGCCACAGAGATTGCACAACTGCCCACGCTGTCTGAGTTGATACGGGACGCGTGGGGCGATGGAGACTTTTGGTTTCCGGAGGACCTGTTTGCGATCGTGCCGTCTGGCGGTGGCAGTGGTGGAGGCGCATCGCTTGTTGGCGATGGTGGGTCGATGGACCTGTTCGATGGCGATCTAAATGTCCGTTGGAGAGAAGAAACGGACCACATGGTGTTCACAATGAGTACTCTGGAGAGAGTTAGTGGCGGGTACATTGGCCTTGGTTGGGGCTCGACGGCGATGAAGGGGTCGACGATATGGTTCTGCGAATCCAGTGAGGAAGCCGGGGTATTTCAGGAAGCTTGCGCTGTGCCCATTGACGATGATTCTTCTACAACGGAGCCAGTCAAAGATTCTGGGCCATTCTCTTGCTGCGTCGCGCCGGGCGAGCGTCACGTGCGTCCTGTTTGCGGACGAGACAACTATCTGACGGTTCTGAATTCGTGCGCCTCCGACGAAGGATCGTATGTTACTGTGCGTGCAGAGTTGTGCTCTGGTGGAGAGAGCAGCAGTGGCAACTGCTTTTCGCCCGAGGGCGACGTCGACTTCATTGCCGCCTACAATCCCACGGACGCCAACGCGGCCCACGGCTTCTCCCGCAGAACCGGTGGTACCACCAACCTTGCCCTGGGAGTGGCCGCCTCCTGCGCTGATGATTCCGCCCAAGCCGGGCTGTTTGCCCTGCATGGCGCCACCTTGCTCATTGCGTGGCTGTTCTTAGCGCCAATTGCAATTTACGTCGTGCGGTACTACAAACACAAGTCCTGGAGGCTCAGGGTCCACATTACTCTTGTCGGCGTCATCGGTGGATTGATGCTGACGCTGGTCACGGCCGCGCTGGTATCGGTCGAGGGAACATCGTTTGGGACAGTGGACGCAGAGAGCTCCACCTTCAGCAAGCACAAGAGTTTCGGTTTGGGCATTATGGTGGCCGTCGCTTTCATGGTTATCACTGGTACGTGCACTCTCTGCAAATCGACACCACACACCTCTGCGTCTCACCTAAATTTTGTGGCAGGCGAGCTGAGGAGGAAAAGGACCTTGGCCAAGAGAACAAAATCCATGGCGCTGGAACGAGCCGTTATCATTTCCCACCGTTGTGGAGGCTTGATATTGACCGGATGTGCTTGGTATAACTGCTATACAGGACTGTGAGTTGAAAAGCTTGTTAGCGGTGTCACTTGACGACACACATTTCTCATCACTCAATTGCCATTTACAGTGTGCAAATCAGCCCTTACGAATCGGACAGCGTTGAGGTCACGTTCTTTTCGTCGAGAACCGTGAGCATGGGCTACGATCTCGAGTTCTTCGCGTTCATCAAACAATACCTCTTCTTTCCGTGGCTGGCTGTTGTGATCCTGACCTTCGTCATTACGGAGGTCCGCGCTCGCCGGGAAAATCTGTTCGGTAAAAGCAACAATGTTGAGGCGGTGGTGCAAGGAACCGGTAGCCTCTTAGCCATGGATGACAAAGACCTTCCGGAAATGACTGTGGACAACTTTCTCTTTCTCACTCGGCACGGAAGTGCGCTTTCTCTCGTTGATGGCTACGTCATCGACATTGGTTCGTTCATTGATGTGCATCCCGGCGGCGCCAACGTGCTTCGGTTTGCTGTGGGCAGCGACATTACGAGGTACTTCACTGGAGAGCTCGACGTGGGTGGACAACGGCATAAGCATTCCAAGAATGCCCTTCGAGCCTTACGGCCGCTCGTCAAATGGAGAATGGAGCGACAAGACATCGGCTCCACTCTTAGTGTTAAGAAGAGGGGAACGGTGGCTCAATCGAAGAGAAGGCGAGGTTCGGTGTTCAACAGGCATTCTCTCTTTCAGCAGAAACCAGATCGGAGCACAGCACTTCTTGGGCACGTGTTTCGTACTGCCAAGGTTGTTGCGCATGAAGTGATCTCAGGAGACTTGGCCTCGGATGAGAAGTGCCTCATTCGTCTCAGCCTATCGCTCAAGACTGAAGCTCGCTTGGACACAGTTCTCGGCACGCCGCTGCCGACTTCGACCTTCATCTTTCGTGCTCTGGACGACGATGGGAACTCGTTCGAGCGGCCGTACAATACTTCCCGCTGCTACCTCGCCCAAGGCAAGAAACATTCGAAGAGCCATCAGACTTTGCTGCCTCTCTTCAACAAAAGCCTGTCGCAGTCCAGCAAGGGCGATACGGATACGGTCTACGACTTTTTTATTTCGCTGGTCCCACGAGGGAAGATGAGTGGGTTCCTTGCCACGAGAACGCCGGGCAAGCCCATGATGGTCAAAGGCCCGCTTGCGTCCAAGGTAAGACTTATGTTGTGAAGAACCTCTGGCTGTCCATCGACAGTTCAGCTTACCCGTTTCAACTCGCCCGTAACTCTCCAGCCCTATCTAGAGAAGCTGGCTGCAAAGTCCTGGACGAATGCGTGTCTCATTGTACAAGGGACAGGGATCACACCTGCTGTGCAACTCATTGATTTCTTCCTTAAGATGGAAAGTCCACCCAAAATCACACTTGTTTGGATGATTCAGGGCGAGAAGGGAACCTTCGAAGAGGCATTGAATTTGCCCGAGCGCGAGGCTATCTCTGCGCACTTTCGATACCAGATTTTGGGCGATGGAGACGCGCTTCCAGAGCCGACTCACTCCTCGGACGAAGATGAGGCCGAATGCGAAGCGAGGGAAGCGTTTTTGCGGCTCTACCGTACAAACGGCATGCTTCATCAAAAGACAGTCAGCACCCTGTTGTCGTGGCTTCATGCAGAAAGCGACGACGCCCAAAGATCGTTGACTGAACGATATTCTGCCTTGGATGATGGTGACAAAGAAGGTGCTGAGGATCCCGTCAACAGCAATCTAGAAAGAATCGGCGAAACGCTGAAGACCGGGCTGGCGCTCGAGGACAAGTTGATGCAAGACAGAGAGAGCCAATGCTTTCGTGGAAGTGATGCGGTCAGCTTCTTGGTCGATGAGTACACTCCCACACGAGAATCGGCGCTCGCTCTCGGAAGGGAGCTAGGAGCAAAGCTGCAATTGTTCGAGCACGTATCGGATCCAACAGTTCTACTTCTTGACGACGCATCGCTCTACATCTTTCTTTCGGAAGAGGAAACGGCACGTACCAAAAAGAGAAGGAGCCTCGATTCCTTGCGATCCTCAGATGGTCAAAATCTGCGCGCCTTGGGAAGTCGAACGCGTCATCTCGATCTGACGCAGGGGTTTCTCGTGGCGCTCTGTGGACATAGCTCGTTCGAGTCTGATATGAGCGATTGCTTGCAAACAGCGGGGCTTGTTGAGGAACAAATCTTCCGTTTCCCCGAGGGAACGGTGCCTTTGTCGAAACTGTCGCAGTTCCTGCCCAACGGCGCGGACCTTTCCAGCAGATCTGGGAATAGTGGTTCGACAAGCAAGAACTCCGGGGATAATGCTGGGTTGGACCTTTCGACAGAGTCAGATCCTCCTCCATCACAATCGTCGAGCTCGGAGATGGATAAATCGACACGCAAGCAAAGAAACCATGGTGCTGGAGCCAAAGAGCAGTCCGTCAGGTTTGATACTGCCATTGGAGTTGTGCCGATTGAGGAATAAACAACAAACAGTCATGCACATAATGTTTAGCACTTCATTTTTCACCAGAGCCAACTGCCTTCTCCAATCACTCGCTCTCGTCCGCGGCAATGCAGCGCAGTTCTTCGAGCGCTTCGTTGATCGACTCGACGGTCCCAGCGATCTTCCGCTCCAGCGATTGTATTCCCTCCTTCAACAGTCCCATCGTTCGAGCGTCGCCCTCTCCCGACGCCAACGACGCGTCCAGCTCCGAATTCCGCAGCCGCAACCGCTCCAAATGCAACGCCGCCGTGAGGTTCAGCTTTTCTCCCTCGGATATCTGCAGCTGGCAAATGACAGTTGATATATCCTTCCGGTTGTATCTTTCCTCGAGCGTGGCTTTGGCGCCGTTGATGGTATCGCTGAGGACCGAGAACGTGGCCGTCACCTTGGCGCACATGGCGGGGTAGGTGGTGATGTTGCCCGATGCCAGGATGGTGGACAGTCCGCTGTATTATTATCAAAGTGAAGTGGAGTCAGTTAGATGCACGTGACATGCACTCCTAGAACAATCGCGGTGCATGCATCAAGCGCACACCCAACGATGCCCCACGCAGTGGAACTCACTCCTCGAACGCCTTGTACGTCGCCACCCGCTCCTGTTGCGCCCCGAAGATCATCCCCAGCAACTCCCCCACGCCCATCGTCCGCAGCTGGGCGCGGATCTCCTCCCCCCGCCGCGCCCGCTCGCGGACGATGGCCTCGTGCTTTTGCTTCTCCTCCTCGCTGAGCGCGTAGGCCCCCGAGGCATCAGCACCATTAGCTGCACTGCCATTCTTCGCGCAATCGCACCCCGCGGCGTTGGGCTGGGCAAACTCCATCTGTTTTGCAATGTCGATCGTCTGGCCCATCTCCTTCAATGCGTCTGGCACCGACGCGGAGGCGAGATCCTCGCCGCCCCGCTCGGTGCGGGCCGCGAGGATGGAGAGGGCATCGCGGACGTCTATGCCGCGGCCTGGCGCGGAGGTGGGGGTCGGAGGGGACATGGCGGAGCGGTGAGCGGGGTCGTCGATGCACGAGGAGGCGCGACGAAAAATGAGATGAATAATGGCGGACACTGTGTCACTGTGGACATAAATCGGACACGAAGACCCCAAACCTCAAACCAACCCTGACCAACCCCGACCCCCGACCCCGACCCCTGAGCCCCCCCGCCCCGCCGTTCCGACGCCGCTGGACCTGGACCGCCGCAATCGCGCACCATGAGCTTCAATAAGAAGAGGGCGATGACGGTAAGAGTTGCCGGTGTGATTTGTGCCGGCCAAGCTGAGCTTGCCTTTTGTGATGTCTTCTCATGCACTTTGCAATTTGCAGCCCAAGGGGCAGATGAGTGGGAACGGCTCCG
>JALLAP010000826.1:0-10467 GCA_036939355.1 Thalassiosira profunda | reverse complement strand
GTGCGTGTACTGCGGGAACGGCAAGACAAGGACGGGGGTGATTGCCGCGTGCTATCTGCGGTTTTGCAACGAGGTGCCCGACGCACTGAGTGGGTTTGAGATCTTTTGCGAACGAAGAGGGATCATGTCCTCGTCGTCGTCTGCGGCGGACGCCAACGACATTTCGAGCCACATTCCTCCGAGCCTCAGGCAATTTTTTGGCAATTTCGACGAAGTTGTACAGCGAAAGCACTATCCCTATCCCGAACCGCTGATGTTGCAATCGATCCATTTGCAAGGCGTTCCCGTCGATGACATGCCCTGCGTCGATATTTGGGAGCACGGCGATGTCATAAGAAGGCAGATTTATTCGTCTCATGACGACGTGACCATGAACGAGTGGGACGACGAGGAGGGGAGCTACAAGATCGGCCAGCTGCTGGACCAGGACTTTACGCTGGTGTGTAGATTTGGCGGCGAGTTTGCCGGGGATGCCGACGATCCTTCCAAGGTCCTCTTTCGATACGTCAACTGTCCCAACTTTGTGAAGGAGGGAACTCTGGAATTGGGCATGGCTGACGTGGACATGATGCGGCGGTACGCCGACTCGTTCGACGACGAGGACTTTTTGTTGACGTTGACGTTGGAGGGGGTGGACGATGAGATGCGATTTGGATCTCCGGGCCGGAAGCGGGGATTTTCGTTCTTCGAGGGTGCCACCAAGTTCGATGGGAACATTCGCGAGGGGCCAGAAGTGATACTGCAGGGGTGGCGGGTGCTGTCGGACGCCCACCTGTCGCACCTGTTGCCCGAAATAGAAGAGGATCTGGAGCTGGAGGANGTGGCGGGTGCTGTCGGACGCCCACCTGTCGCACCTGTTGCCCGAAATAGAAGAGGATCTGGAGCTGGAGGACCACAACTCGTTCAAGCTGGTTTGTCAGGGTCGGGAGGTTGACTTTCGGCTCATTGCGATGCAATTCACGAATGGAGATGCCGCGCTGGCGAAGTCAGAGCTGGTGAATGGCCTCTTCAAGAGTCTGTTTGGCAGCAGCCCGGTGTTGGATCCTGCCTTAGGGTCAATACAAATGCCGATTTTGGAGCCCCTCAATGATGTGGGTGAGAGACGACCGTCGTTCGAACACATGGGCTCAACAGTGAGCACCGCGGCCAGTACTATTGAGCTTGACGACGACAAGTCCTGCAACGCCGACGATGTGTTTGAGGCGACCCTGTCGCAGCTGGGAAATGGCCAGGAAGGCGAAGGAGAGGCAAGCGAGCCAGTGTCACCTGTCGAGCCTGACGACGAAGAGCTGAGCGATGCACCCGAACCGGCGATGGAGAAAAGTGATGCAGATGTCAAGGATGACGCCCAATCGAATGCAGCCGGAGAGGCTTCAGATACGGAACGCGGTGAACAGCCGGACGACCAGTCACAGGAGTTGCCGCCCCAATCCGATGTAATACCAGAGGTTGAAAGTGACGTCGCTGAAGATGAAGCCCGGATGGAGTCTCTTCAATCTTTACCTTCCATCGAAGTGACCGAGACAGAGGAAAGTCCATTGTCCAACAATGCCTTTGCAGATCAGTCACATTCATCTCTTTTGGAGGCGATACAAATGCGCGGGCTGAAGAAGTCAATGGTGGCTGTAGGCGGTGACGAGCAGAGGTCATCTCTCCTGATGGAAATAAGAAGGAGCGGAAGCAGTGAAAAAGCTGAATCAGTGGCAGAGAGTCTTGCAATGCAGTCTTCAACCATCGGAGAGGATGTCGCTGCTGCGAACAAGAGCGGCGAATCAGGTCCTGCTGATTATCTACCTTCGTCACTGGTCGTGGATACGGCCGGAGTGGTGGACTGCGAAAGCTTAGACATCGACCAAAGTGATACATCCGATCGAGCTGTGATGATGGTGGAGAACGACGAAAGCCTGGCAAGTGGAAATGATCCCAAGGAGGACAACTATGCCATTGAGTCTGCTGGTTTTGTGGCTGAACACACCGACACAGTCCCAAGATCACCTCTCTCGAAGGAGAGGAAAGTAGTTGGAGCCTCTGACGCCGACAAGCCACGAGAGGAGGGATGCCCAGCGTCACCTTCGCTGAAGGAGGACCCGCTCTTTGACAAGTTTTACCAAATGCTGCAACAAGGCTTACCAGTGGGCGAGGTTCAGAGTGCGATGCAACGAGACAAGGTGGACCCAACGCTTTTGGATTTCGAGCGGCTGTCGATGTCTGTGAAGGTCAAGTCAGTCGATGGATCCCTGACCCTGACTTCTGAAGATCAAGTCACTGCTCCGCCAGACAATGCCAATGAAGATTCTGAGCATGGTGCCTCAGAAGAAGTGGAGAAAGAGGACCAGAGGGATCCGCGTGCAGCTCTCACTGCAATGCTTAATCAAAGTGTGCCTCCTTCCAATGAGGCTGAAGAACAGCGAGAAACTGTCCAAGTTGCATCGAGTGCCGATCGTGTAGGAGAGGATGTTTGCGCTCAAGGAGATGAGCCGGAGTTTGAGGGGGGAGCGGAGAAGAACGGCCCGCGTGCAGCGCTCACGGCTATGTTTAGCAAAAGAGCCGGGCCTACTGAGCAGCCAGAAAGCACTTCTTCGGCACCGCTGCCCTCTGATGGAGATGGAATTGGGAAAGAGATAGCACGATCAGATCAGGACGAGTGGGTGCCTCTCGCATCGCCGCGAAACGAAGCTGACGAATCACAGCAACTCGAGAGTCCTCCAGTCCACCGGCTGTCCCATGGAGTCGTGGTCAGCCAAAAGGCGGTCGAGACAGATGCAGAGGCATGGGTTCCTCTTGCAGCAGTTCCGAGTGAAAGAGCGCCCCCATCGAATGATTCAGAGAAATCTGAGAGTGGGCCAGCTTCGCCCCCTACTGATGGGGATGTTGTTCAGCAAGAGGAGGAGCAGAGGGATCCGAGAACAGCTCTGATGACAATGCTTAGCCAACGAGCCCCGCCAGCTGCTGCTGATGATGGGCCGCAAGAAGGTACTTCTCCAACGCCTTTTGAGGGGGGTGACAGTCAAGAGAATGCAACAATGCAGTCAAATGAAGAAGAGAAAGATCCCAGAGCAGCTCTCATGGCGATGCTTAGCAAAAGGGCCCCTCCAACTGCCGAGGAAGATCAGCCTCCTGGTTTGGCGAATGATACTGGGGATCGGGTTGAACCCGATGAGCAGCAGAACACGCCAACTGAAGAAGTAGAGCAGCCTGACTCGAGAGCAGCTCTAATGGCAGCGATCAACCAACGTGTTGCTCCTGCGAACGAAATGGAAACGCAGCCCTCCGTCCCTACGAACATTGGTGCACTCGCCGCCGCGGCTGCAACGGGGAAGACGACGCCTGAAGAGGCCAACTTGGATGTGTCGCAGTCTGTAGCTATCGACGCTGGAGACTCGACAGAAAGAGAGGGTGCCTTGCCGACTCTTAAGGAAGACCCTCGATTTGAGAAATACTACAAAATGCTGCGAATGGGCTTGCCGGTGGGCGCAGTCAAGAATGCAATGCTGAGAGACCAACAGGACCCTACCATTATGGATTTGGACCCTGAGAAATCGCTTGAGAGCCAGCGCCCATCAGAGAAGGAAGAGGGTGGTGGTGCGGATGATGGTCCGCCTCTTAGCCAGGACCCCGCGTACGAAAAATTCTTCAAGATGCTTAGAATGGGCATTCCCCTTGGCGCTGTTAAGAATGGCTTGCAACGCGACGGGCTCGATCCTGGCATCATGGACCTGGATCCCAACAAATCAGTGGCGAGTCAACTGAAGGCAGTTGGTGACACTCCTTTTGCGAAAACTGCCGTGGCTGTCGACGAGGCGCTCGAGAGTCAGCGACCATCTGAGAATCAGGAGAGCGTCGGAGAAGGAGGCCTGCCTTTGGACCAAGACCCCACGTATGAGAAATACTACCGGATGCTGAGAATGGGCCTCTCCCTGGGTGCTGTGAAGAACGCCATGCAGCGCGATGGAATTGATCCTGGTGTGATGGATGCAAGCCAGCCAAAGGCGGTCGATGGCACTCCACCAGGAGCAACTGCTGTAACCGCCGGCGGCTCTAACATTGGTGCACAAAGCGACGTGGAGGGACAGGACGTTGTGACAGACATGGACCCGCGAGCAGCTCTGACAGCCATGCTGAGCAAGAGGGCGCCTCCTGCCGCTGAGGACCAGCCCACGAGTACTGTGGCACCTGGGCCGTCCGATGCCAACGATGCTTTGAATGCAATGTTATCAAACCGTGGAGGTCCAACTGCGGTCGAACAAAATCAAGAAGCAACCCAAGCCGATCCTATGGCTGCTTTGATGGCGGCCATCACTAAACGAGCCTCTCCTACTCCTGCTGAGCAGCAGGCCAATGTTGAATCCTCAGCGTCGGATCAAAGTGTTGCCAGAATAGCTCTGAATGCCATGCTGACGAAGCGTGGAGAGCAAGACAACGTCGGTGGAGAGGGTGAGCCGATCAAGCCAGAAGAGGACGCTCAGCAGCAGGACCCACAGGCAGCTCTTATGGCGGCGATCACTAAGCGTGCGTCTCCTCCTCTGGCTAGCGAGGCAAGTGCTCCACCCAGTGGTGATCCTATGAACATAGGAGCGTTGGCTGCCGCTGCCGCTCTGAAAAAGCAGGCACCGGCAGAAGTTGCCAATGATTCCGTTCAGCCTGCAGCAAAGGACGCTGGAGTTGAGGCGAAAGAGGGCGAGTCAATGATCAGGGAAGACCCTCGATTTGCCAAGTACTTCAAAATGCTTCGAATGGGCTTGCCAATGGGTGCAGTGAAGAATGCGATGCAGAGAGATCAACAGGATCCTACCATCATGGACCTAGATCCTGACAAATCGCTCAAGAGCCAGCGGCCAGCTGAGAAGGAGGGTGCGAATGATGATGGCCTGCCTTTGAACCAAGATCCCGCCTACGCGAAATACTTCAAGGTGAGAGAATATAACTGTGTGCGTGTGTCCATTGCTTTTGATTCATGTTAGTCTCATTGGTCTCGTTGGAATAGATGTTGAAAATGGGCTTGCCAATGGGCGCTGTCAAGAATGCAATGCAACGCGATGGACTTGATCCGTCAATTATGGATCTCGATCACGAAAAATCCGTCGCGAGTCAGCTTCAGGAGAAGGATGAAGATGAGGAGGAGGAAGCTGCCGACGACGGCCCTCCACTGAAGGAAGATCCTAAGTACAACAAGTACTACAAAATGCTTAAAATGGGCCTTCCTATGGGGGCGGTGAAGAACGCGCTGCAACGTGATGGACTTGACCCGTCGATTATGGATCTTGACCCGGAGAAGTCTGAAGCGAGTCAGCGGAAGGAGGAGGAGGAAGAGGAGGAAGAGGAGGACACAGGTCCGCCATTGAAGGACGACCCGAAATACAGCAAGTATTACAAAATGCTCAAGATGGGCCTTCCGATGGGAGCGGTGAAGAATGCTCTTACGCGCGACGGGCTCGATCCGTCCATCATGGATCTCGATCCAGAAAAGTCCGAAGCGAGTCAGCTCAACAAAGAAGAAGAGGAGGAGGAGGAACCAGTCGACGACGGCCCACCACTTAAGGAGGATCCCAAATGGTCAAAGTACTTCAAGGTGAGAGAAGAGGACGTGTGTGGCAATCATGTGTTATGGTTCATTTGTGTCTCATCATTCTCGGTTCGACATCTGCGAAAGATGCTCAAAATGGGATTGCCGATGGGGGCTGTGAAGAATGCTTTGACGCGCGATGGACACGACGCCTCCATCATGGATTTCGACCATGATAAATCGCTGGCGTCTCAAACGGCGAAGCCCGGCAAGGGCAAGAAAGCGAAGAAGAAGATTGGTAAAATGTTGAAGTCGCCGCTGGGACCCAAGAAGCCCAAAGTGCGGAGAAAGAAGATTTTCTGGAGTCCGATCGAGGAGTCCAAGATCGACGACAACTCGCTCTGGTCGATGGTCAAAGGGACCTTCGACTTTGATTCGCTCAAGATCGACCAGGAGGAGTTCCAAAGCTTGTTCACCGACTCGTCGAATCCAGCTGATAAGAAAAAGACTGTGGCCGAGAAACCAGCCGCCTCCAAACAGAAGAAGAGTGTTCAGGTCATTGATGCCAAACGCGGAATGAATGGAGGCATCATCCTCGCGAGGATCAAGATCGAGTTTTCCGTTTTGGCCGACATGGTTACAGAGATGTAAGTGATGGCTGGGCTGGTGCTTTCCCTGCTGCGTTGGTTGCATCTATCTCACGCTTGCGTTTCTTCTTCCATTCACAGGGACTGTGGCAAGCTCGACGATACCCAGCTGAAGGCACTGCGAGAGTTTCTTCCAACCAAGGACGAAACGTTCGCCATCGAGGGATATATCAAGGGGGCGTCGTCTTCGGCAAAGACGAAAGAAGCTGCCATCAACGATCTCTGTGCCTGCGAGAAGTACATGCTCGCAATGATGAAGGTGGACATGGCCGACGAGAAATTCGAAGCAATGCTCTTCAAGTACCAGTTCGACCACAAGCTGAAGGAACTGATGGACTGCGTCACCACGTTGATCGATGCCTGCGAAGAGGTGCAAAAGTCCGTCCGCCTCCGAAAGCTCATGGCAATGATTTTGATGCTGGGGAATCAAATAAACACCGGAGGCAGTGGCCGGATGGCACAAGGCTTCACGCTCGATGCGCTGCTCAAGCTTGACGAGGTACGTTGTTGCTCTAGAGATGACATGGCGTGCTTGCAATTGAACAGCTCGCCTCATTTGTTCATTCCCCTCCTTTTCAGTCCAAGGCGTTCGATAAGAAGACGAGCGTCCTTCAGTATTTGGTGAAGTTGGTGAAGGCGAATGAGCCTGATTTGCTCAACGTCCACGAGGAAATGCCTTCGATTGGCCCGGCAGAGAACGTGATGGTCGACACGTTAGTGTCTGAATTGAAGGAGCTCAACGACCAACTCGTCAGCGTGAAAGGCACCGCGGAGAAGGAGGGACGGAAGAAGAGAGATGGGACAGTAGCGTCCAAGCATCTGACGGCTTTGGAGAGGCTGCGTTTGCAGAAGACAAAGATCAAAGATGTGGAAGGCGTGAACATGTACAACCAGTCGGTGCCGATTCAGCTGACAGCGATGGAAAAGTTTGCCTTGTACGCAGAGAAGCGAACGAGGGAAGCCTTTGCGCGGATCGACGAGGTGCAGGAAAACTTCAAAGGCGTTCTGACATACTTCGGCGAAGACCCGGCCATGTCCAGCAGCGACTTCTTTGGAACGCTCAACAAGTTCATCGCAACGTTCGATTCGGCGCTGGAAGTGGTGAAGAGAATCGAAGCCTTGAAGATTGCAGAGGAAAAGAAGGCGGCCGCGAAGCGAGCCAGAGAAGCTGTCAAGAAGACTGTGAAGGCCGTTTCCGTGGCCAAGCACGTCTCGAACATTGCTGCACAACAGCAATCTGACATTGTGTCACCGCAGCAAAAGGGTAAATTGGATCTCGCTGGTCAGCGGAAGACGTTTGCGGATCGTGAGTAAATGTGTGGGTGGGGGCGTTTCGCTTTCTTGCCTAGTTGACTCAATCATTTTATTCCCTTCTTCGTCCAGCATTTACCGGACCAGGCACTGAAACAAAGAAATCAGAGGAAGGAGACCCAAGAGCTGCCCTCATGGCGACGATTAGCCAACTGGCTCTGGTCCCTTCTCCTACCAAGGCAGGCGAGGTCAAGAGCGAATCTCAGCAGCCAGAGTCGCAAGGAGACGACACGCTCGCTGAGGAAGCACCGAAGGCCCAACCGGTGTCGTCTCCGTCGGGCAACTCGGATACCAGTGGTTTCTTTCCTGCAACCACACGAGACGCCCGAGAGAACAGCCCAGAGAAGGAGGACAAAACCGCGAGGGCAGAGAGATATGACACGAAGACGTCCTCCAACGCTCGAGGAAGCGAGGCAGTGTTTGCGAGTCCTCCGTCGTCTCCTGTCGCTCGAGGGATCAAGCACACTGTGCTCGCCGAACAAAAGACGCATCTGCATCACGTGCTTCCGAATCTTGAGGAAGAGGAGAGCAGTGCTTCTACGGGAGACTCCGCCAATGATGGCCAAAAGAGGATGAATCGCATCAACCCTTCCATCGAGGCTGACGCGAAAACAGAGGCGAAGGTCATGTTGGTTGCTTCAATGGCTGCCGCGGCAGCAAAGAAACGAAGCAACAAACCCGGCGGCGATGCCAGTGACCGAGAGAAGGAGGTAGCAACGCTGTTCAACTCTGTTACCGTATCTAAGAGTGAATCTGCCGGAGAACCGCCGACCACTGGAGAACCCACGAGCATCGGAGCGCTGGCTGCCGCAGCGGCTCTGAAGAAGTCAGCTGTAGAGTCAGCACCGGAGGAGAAGAAATCTGAAGCAGATGCCAAGACGGAGGAGTCTCTGACCAATGCAGAGGCCCCGAGTATCGCGGCATTGGCTGCGGCGGCCGCTTTGAAGAAATCGGCGATGAATGAGGACTCTGGAATTGATTCTAAAGAAGAGTCCAAAGTCGCCTCGGTCGCAACCTCTGCCGCAACGCCGAGCGAAGAGGCTGAAGAAAAAGAGAGCGAGATGCCGCTCGCTCCAGCTGGCGTCGCAGCGATGGCCGCCGCCGCTGCACTTCAGAAGGCTGGTGCAAAAGATGCCGCACCAGATGGGCCTGAACCGTCTGCAGCTGTCAACGCTAGCAGTGGAGACAACAAGCCTGCCAAGCCAGCTCCCTCGAACGATCCGCCAAAGGGAGTCCTCTATCCCTGCTCGGCCTGCGGAGAAAAGCTAGAGAAGGGGCGCTTCTCGAAGAATCAGCTCAACAAGGCGAAGAAGAACGAAAAGGCGCGATGCAAGCAGTGCATCGAGGCGAGCTCGAAATGAGCACGACAATGTACTATACCAACAGGAACAGCACAAGTCTGCGTTCCATAGATGAAGAAGGGTGCATCTTGCCAATGAACAAAGCATACAATGATAAAGATTAACAATCCATTGCATAGACCTCAAGAAGCTCCTCCTCGACAGAGCCTCTGACTATTCTCTTCTGCTCGCCAGTCTCTGCAATTACCTATGTATTTCTATCACGTTACCATACTCTATCTTTGCGCCAACATCCAACAGCAAACAGATACTCTTCCTCTCTATCCAACCCACTCATTTGCCCTCTCCAGTCGCCTCTACTGATTTATTGTATTCGCTGCAACTCCAGTGCTCAAAAGAGCCAGAACCGCTTCTTTCTCTTGCCTTCTGCCGGGTCGGTCGCCAGAGCTTCCGTTTTGGGGACCATTCTGATCGTGGCATTCCTCTTCAACTCCGTTCCAAAGCTTTCCACCGGCTGCCTCAACGTGGCCGCCCGTTGCAACACTGGCTCGACAACATCGCGGCCGTGGAGGTGGGCCCTAATCCAATCTCCGCCCAGGCTCAAACGAGAAGACGTGCTCAGAAGCTTCGTCCAATACAGACTACGCCACATGACGAAGGCAGGCTTGCCCGTCACCGCCTTTTCGTCTCCGTTGCGTCCAACAGTGGGCGCGCCAAGGGCATCCCAAACATTGAACGACGTCGAGCCCGAGGGCGCCAAGAGCTGGGCGATGCCGTTGTCACTTCCTAGGCAGCAGAGCGAGCCGGCGTGGTTGTAGACAAACTTCGAGTCGGCGCCATCGCGGATGGCACGGCCAATGTGCTTTCCCTGCTGCGCCGCCACCTGCGCCGTAGGGGCGAATCCGGATAGAGCACAGTCACCAATAGCGTACACACCATCAGTGTTCTTGACCCGAAGGTCCTCGTCCACCTGCAACCCGCGCATGTCTTTCTGCCCCAAAGACTGAGCCAGCTTCTTCACAAGCGGCCTCGCACCAATGCCCGCAGCCCACACGAGGGCTCCCATCTCCTCCGTTTCCGCGGCGGCAGCGGCCGCGGCCTTCTGCTCCGGGGTGGCATTGCGCGGAGTGCTGGGCGCCAGGGTCACATCTTGCGACTCCACGTACGTCACGGCCGTTCCGGTCCGAACATCCACTCCCCGCGAGATCAGGTGATCCCTGGCCACATTGGCCAGGGACTCATCGAACGGAGCCAAAATGCGGGGCATGGCTTCCACCAGGATGATCTGGATGCGGTTGGCAATGTCGTCGCCGTAGCGCTTCGCGACGTCGTTGTGGGCAAAGTCGGCCAGTTCCGCCGACAGCTCGACGCCGGTGGGTCCGCCGCCCACGACCACCACCTTTAGCAACCGGTCAATCTCGGCGCGGTATTTATCTCCCTGATGATTCAGCGCGGCCGCCTTCTCCAAATTGCACAGCAGCCGCGCGTGCAGTTTGGCGCTATCTTCGGCCTCCTTCAAAAACAGCCCGTGCTCCTTGACTCCCGGGATGCCAAACGTGTTGGGCTGCGCCCCCACCGCGATGACCAGCTTGTCGTAACTCAGCTCCAGCTCCATCCCGTCGGCGTCGGTGGTGGCCCGGACCTTCTTGTTCTTCACGTCGACCTCGCGGGCGTCGGCGCGGACGAAGGTGGCGCTCGTGGCCTT
>JALLAP010000825.1:0-10677 GCA_036939355.1 Thalassiosira profunda | reverse complement strand
CCTCGATAGGACGTCGTCCAAGACATCGTACACGCCCTGAGGATGAAGTGGTGGGAACCCGAACGAAGTCACATCCTTCTTCGATCCGACCAGGGCCAGCGACACGAGGTAGCTCTCGAACGCTGCAATGACTTCGCCGGCCGACGAACTCCCATTGCTCTCCAGGGCACGCGAGCGCGAGACCACCGACTTAATCCTAGGCGAGAGCTTTCGGTACAGCTTCGTCCCAATCTCATCATGGATGCTTTCCTCGCTCCCCCCTGCCATCTTATTCAGAAATATTCCCTTCTTCCGAAACGTGGCCGCCACGCTTTGTTCCATGTCCCTCGTTGCATCCTCGCCCCTCTCCTCGCCCCGGTGTGAAACCTCCCCCCTAAGGAACCGATCCCGCACGCCCTTCCCCGCCGTCGTCTCGTCAACTGAAAGCCGCGCAAACTCCGACCGGTGCCGCTGCGGATAGTTGGGCATGTAGTGCTCCCGCCAGTTCAGGTCGGCTGCGCTGGACTCTCCCTCGAGCTGCACGTGGAGCTGCTCGGACGCCGTTCCCACGAATCTGTCGTTGTTCCACCGGCGCAGTTTGCGGTGGGAGGGACGTTGCTTGTCCGATAACCCAGGATATCCCGCGCGCGAGCGGGTGGGATTGGTCGATCGGTTGTTTCTGGCGGAGGCGTTGGTTGTGGCCGCCCGGGCGAACAGGTGTCCCGCCGCCCGCGGGGCCGAAGGGGCCGGAGCCGCGCTCGCTCCATCTTCCGCGTTTGGGTCGTCCGCAGAACGGTGCGCATCGTTTGCGGCACCATCTCCACCAGTAGGCTCCGCTTCGTCGCCTTCCTCCTCCCTCTCCTCGGGAATGCTCTGACTCCGCTGCCGCCTCGTGTTGAAAATGTTCCGAATCGACTCGTCTCCGCCTCGACTGCCCTCGTTCTCACTCTCATTATTTGCAGCACGACCCTCATTTAAGTTTGATGCGTCCACATCACGTGCGTCCGACCCGCCCGTCACCAGCAGCGGACTGGGACGCCGCATGGGCGTTCGCGTTCTGGGATTGGACCGCGGGCGGAGGCGGGGGGTGCTGCTCGGCCGCGCCGGCATGCCGAGCGATTGGCTGCGGGGGCGGGGCGCGCCATCAGATAGTGCCGAGGCGACGGAGGTGGCGGACGTCGCTGATGAGAGGGAGAGCACTTCCGCTGCCTCCTCGTTCGCTGGGTGCGTCTCGCCGGCCTCGTTGATGCCGAGGGCGGAGAGGTTCTCGATGATGCCATCTTCCGATGAAGGCTCAATATTGTCGCCGCGCGGCGACATGATTGGCAATTGGCAGGGGTTGATCGATGTGCGTCCCCGCGACAAAACTGAAGTCAGGCGACAAGCGACAACGCCAGCTCCTCTCAGCAGTCGTGATGCAGATGGAGGCCAGCACGACAAAAGCTTTGATTGCCTCGGGCGGCCAGGCCGTCTGGTAGCGCTTGGAGGCGGCGAGGCCGAGGGTGCACGACGCCGAGACTGGAAGAAGCGGAAGTGAGACGTCACCCAATTTTTTATTCTGAGAATTTTCCCCTGATACGATAGTCTACCCCTACAGTTTGTATCTAACCTTTGACGAAGTGTCCCACCCCCCGCTCGCTTGTCCCACCCCGGGACATCTCAGCCTAGCTGAAGAGTTGTCCCACCCTGGGTTCTCTACAGTGGAACAAGTATGGGGAAGCTTTGAGTTGTCCCACCCCCCGAGCTCAGGCTAGCCAAAATGTTGTCCCAGGGGGGCTTCGTCAAGGTCCACTGTACAAATACAGTGTGCAAAGGCTTATTGATCTTTGGTGCAAAATTTGTTAGTATTCAGCTGGCCTAAATACTTTTGAGCAGAAAAATAGAAGAGAAGACGCCGGCCGGTGCTGCAGGCCGGCCGACGCAGTGTTGCATGTTGCAGAGTCAACTCATGACGCCGTGAACTGACGTGACTGCGTTTCTGTCCTTCCCTTTCACGCAGCCTTGCCCTTCTTCCCTCGGCCTTTCCACCGGCCCCACCACGCCTCCGCGACGTCCATCATCGTAAACACCGGCGCCATCACCGCAGCAATCGCCCGGCTCGCGCCGCTCTCGCTCCCCTCCGGGTGGGGCACGAACGCCACCCCCTTGATCAGCAATCGCAATGCCTCGTAGTGGATCCACAGCTGGATGACGAGGCAGTAGATGGGATAGCGGGCGATGACCCGCGCCAGTTGGAGGGGGTACGTTGCAGTGGGTCGGATGTGCCGTCGGATGTCGAAGCCCCCGGTGAAGTAGAGCGCGCCGGCCTCTCTGTCGTCCGCTTCGCTGCTGGTTGTTGCATCGTTGCTAGTTGTTGCATTATCACCTCCATTGCCGGAAGGAGACTCTTTCCTCCGGATCAGCTTGATCTGCGCTTTGATCCGATCCCGGCTCCACTGGAACGTCCAATCGTAGGTGTGGTCCATCGTCATGAAGGGGCTGACGTGGAAATTCTTGTTCCATTGGTACCGATGGGTCGTTGCATCCATGTTGTCCGACGAGGCCGGGTCCGAGCGGGGATAGACGTCGCATTCGGCCATGTCGACGCTTTGGGGATGCAGCACGTAAACCGACATTTCGTTCCAGGGCGTGTTGGAGATTTCCACGACGATGGCGTCTATTTCCCCCTCCTCCTCTTCCGTATCGTTTGTTGCATTGTCATTTCTGTTTGCTTTGGGTCTGAGGATGAAGTAGAAGCTGACCGGGTTGAAGCAGTACCCGTAATACATCAGGTGCGTGACAAGATGTATTCTTCTTCGTCTTCCCTCCGAGTGCAGGTCCACCGTGCCCTCGGTCCGCTCGTGCACCAAATTCACTATTCTCTCCCGCAGCGATATTTCATTGCACCCTTTCTTCCCCGCTCCGGCATCGCGCGGCAGCCCCTCCCCGTTCTTCAGGTGGTCGGCGTCCCGCAGCGCCATCAGCGTCGACAGCGGCCACAGCGCCCCGCGCTTGGTCGGCTCCACCCCGAACAGCCCGGATGCCTCGTCCAGATCCACCACCGCAAAGAAGAGGGGATATTGGAACGCGTGGACCGCCGGCCGGTGCCGCACGTGGAAGACCCGGCCCTGGAAGAGGGACGACGTCGTGTTTTCCCAGGGAGAGCCATCGGAGGTTGGTTGCCGCCATCGCGCGCGGAGGGTGGTGATGATCGCGAGGAAGATCGCGTAGGCGGGCAGTAGGACGACGAGGGCGGCCGCCAGGAGGGCGACGGCGGCCGCGAGGAGCCATGCGAGGGAGGACAGCATGGCGGCGGCGTGGCGCGAGGTGCTGTGTGGTGTGTGGTTGTGGCGCGCGCCTGTCCCGAGGTGCCGTTTATCTACTTTTACGTAAGTATGTACGTAGCCAGCGCCCCAGACCAATAGATTCTCAAAATGGCGCTCTGCACCCGCGCCGTCACCGGCCCGGACCGGCCGGCCCACCAGCCCATCTTCGTCTGCGACACGTGCCGCCTCCTCCCGAACGATGGCGGTGGCGACAGCGGCGGTGGCGGTGGCAGCGATGGCGGGGCTGCCAGATCAGAAAAAGGTGAAGGTGACGAAGTTGATGCGGACGAGGTGGAAGAAAGGGAGGCGGGGCCCCTCCCGGCGTGCATATGCCAATCCTGCGCGTCCGCGTGTCACGGCGGCCACGACGTCTACTTCGTGGGGGTGGGGCCGTGCACCTGCGATTGCCCGGCGCTTGTACCGACCGAGGGGGCAGGGGGGTGCGGGTGCGTGTTGGCCGAGCGTTCGGCGCGGGAGGCAGATTGTTTGGGCTTCGAAGAGGGACGGGCGCTCAATGTCGCGCTGCCACGGAGGGTTCCCCCAATATTGGTTGCGGAAATGGACGAGGACGACGAGGAGGAGATGCGCGGAGAAACGAAAGACGAGAACGGCGGCGATGCAATCGAGGAAGGAGACGCCATTCTCTCGCAGGGAATGACCGACCTCTGCCTCGACTGCCACGCATCGTTGGGAGGGTACGCCTACGCGTCCTACGCGCTCCCATCCCTCGACGACGAGGCGTGCCAAAGGTTGATTCGACAGGCCGAGGCGTTGACAAAGCGCTCCCATGATACGTTCTGGGTGCCCGATATGGGAGGCAGAATGGATGGCATTGGGTGGTGCGAGCTGGAGGTATTGGCGCGGCAGATCTACCTCCGCCACGTGCAGTCCTATTCCCTCGAACAATCCGATAGCGACAATGAAGGAGAGGGCAAACGGAGGGGCGGCGCGGAGTGGTGGGTCCAGGTCAAGCCCCCCGGCACTTCCAAAGCCCCCGTCGACCTCCACTACGACAAGGACGAGGTCCTCGCCGAGAAATTCGGACTGGGATCCTTCCCAACACTGAGCACGGTCACGTATCTGACGGAGAGTAAGGACAACCAGCCCACCGTCGTGTTTCCGCACGGTTATCACGACGAGGAGGAGGGAGAAATGGAGGCGATGTTGGTGAGCCGGGCGAGGAGGGGGAAGCACTTGGTGTTCGATGGGAGGCTGCTGCACGGGGCGCCGGGGCATTCGGCCCTTCGCGGTATTGGCGGCGCCAGAGGGGACGCCGGCGACGAAGGGGAGGAGGAGAGGACGCTGCGGGTGACGTTCCTTGTAAACATCTGGGGGACGGGCCGGCCGGCGGGGGTCGATATTCTACCACCGACGATACGGGCCGACATCCAAGCGGCTGCGGGGGAGGAGGGCAATCGTCGGAGCGTGACTCTGTTGGACTTTCGGGAAAGGAAGGTGGCAACGCGTGCCGTGCGTGCAAGTGGCGAGGGAGAGAGGATCGTGCTGCCGTTCGTCTCGCACGGGGCCACGTGGATTGACGGGGAGGAGGATCGGGTGGAGGGAGAGGGAGGCGCTGGGTCGGACGGTGCAGGAGAGCAGAGCGACGAAGAAGGCGGCAATAATGGAGACGAAGAGGAGGAGGAGTGCAGCGAGGACGAGAGTGAAGAGGACGGCGAACTGGTGCTGGTCCTTCCGCCGTTGAACACAGGAGAAGACAACGACGACGAAGCCGACACGTCTTGTCTTGCCGACACGATCTTACTAACCTTCGACGACGGCCACGGAGCGCGACTGGTGCGAGAGGGAGCGGTGGAGGAAGCCGACGCGCCCGAGTGTCCCTGGAAGCGGCTGGCGGCGGGGAACGAATCCGATGTGAGTGCCACCGACGAGCGCCGTGCCATAGCAGACGAGTTCCTCGCCCATCTCAACGAGAATGTGCCGTCGTTCGTGGCCTCCATCGTCGTAGGGCTGAGGCAGCGATACGGCGTTGATGCGGATGACCTCGTGGCGGACCACGTGTGCTACCGGACCGACTCTGATCAACATTACAATTCGCTCGTGGAGGCATTGAAGTCGGCCGGCGCTGATAAGGCCACGCTGTTGGTCGAGTCTAACATCGGAGGCCGACCCATTGCCACGTTCAAGCTCGCGACGCCGATAGAACTTGACTCTCCGAGCGGTCGTCGTACAATAGACGTCGTCGAGATCCCTGCACCAAAAGACGGAAGCCCGTACAGAAGTGGATTGGAGCACGTCGAATTCGTCATTGGCGACGGCTCATGCGCATCACCAAGGAACGGCGCGGTCCACGAGGAGGCGCTGACGGCGTGGATGGAGCGGCACCCCTCCGTGCCGTTGAGTGCGAAGGCCATCGGCAAAGATTGCAATCCGGACGTGTCATTGAAGATGGAGCTGGGCGATTACGGCAAGGTGTCGGTGAAGTTCCATTTGATTGCTCTGGAAGATGTGATAAAGTTCGAGACGGGCGATAACGCATAATGTCCAACTAAATATCCCTCAGGTCAAACCTATGGACTTCATTCTCCGCCATGTCTCAGATTCCTCAATCGGCAGGGATTCAGGTTGGAATGCTTGTCTCTGTGGCACACGCTCCTTCCGCAGCCATCGCTCTGCCATGATTTGCAATACCCTCCATTGTATCCGCTGCAGAACGAGTCTGGTAGATTGGCGCAACCATTGCTCAAGTAAGTGTCCACCTCGTTGTTGTTGTCGGCTGGGTTGGGCGTCGTTGGATTTGGAGTGGTCGGGTTTGGCGTCGTCGGGTTGGGCGTCACAGGCTGAGGCGTCGTTGGGTTGGGCGTCATAGGCTGAGGCGTGGTAGGGTTGGGCGTCACAGGCTGCGGCCGCGTGGTAGGGTTGGGCGTCACAGGCTGCGGCGTGGTAGGGTTGGGCGTCGTCGGATTGGGCGTTGGGTTGGGAGTGGGATTCGGCGTCACGCTAGGGCATGGATTCAGGTTGTTGTGGCTGTCTCCCTTGCACACGCTCCTTCCGCAGCTGTCGCTCTGCCAATCCTTGCAATACTGCCCATTGAATCCACTGCAGAATGAGTCTGGTAGGTTGGCGCACCCAACATCGAGATAGTCTCCAACGGGATTCGTGCCCGAAGTCGTAGGAGGCGGGGAGGGGCTGCGCGTTGGAGGCGGTGAGGTGTTTGGAGGGGCATTGCACATTTGCTCGTTTGGCACCGTAAAGTGTGTCCCTGCAGCCCAACCGAAATTTGGGTAGGACTCATCTGGGCATTCGTACGCTTCGTCAAACGGAGTGAACTGGACATAATCCACCTCCATTTGAGCAGTGTCAAAGTTGGGCTCTCCCGCCCAATCTTTAGGGAACCAAGCACCCAACCAAAGCCGCCCTGCGTAGAAAGGGATGTGATTCGTCATCGTTCTCAGATACTGGCCATCGAGAAAGAACTCCACCCGGCGAGCGTCGTCATCTGTGTGCCAGTCAAACCGCCACGTGTGGAACTGTCCATCATCGACAGCCACAGGCAAAGACTGGTAGCCCGCCTCGTACAGACTTCCCAGCTCTCCAACCCAGGTGTTCAGCAACGCTTGCGAGAAGTCCATGCCCGTGGTTGGAGCACCCGGCCTGCCCGGGAGCTCGATATCGATCTCGTGGTTGACAATCGGAGCTCCGGTATCGCAGAAGTCGTCGTCGTTGTAGAAAAACGTCCAGATTGCGCTGCAAACCCCAAGCTCTGGAGCTACCTTCATCCGAACTTCGTAGGATCCCGGCCCAAAGTATTTGCGCGTTGCAATCGCCCCGCCCGTCCTTACGCCCGTCGTTTGGCGAGTGAGATCTTTGTTGATGCCCATGACATCGCCGGTGTAGTAGTTGCCGTGGGCATCGAAGACGACCGTTCCATCTGCCGCGTTGGCAATCACGTTCTCCGCGACGACGCCACCGTTGACAAAGCTGCCGCTGCTTCCCCACGATTTCTCGGCAATCAGCCAGTTCGATGCGTCGAGGCCGTCTGAGAAGTCGTCGTAGAACGCCTTTGGGACGGGGCACCCTACCGGGCAATTGGACGGGCATGGGAAGAGGAAATCCCCCACGCCGTAGCAGATCGACCGTTCGCACTCGTCCGTCTCGCTCAGACAGTAAGACTCGGGAATCGTCGTGTACTGCTTGCAGAAGCCCGCGGAATCGTCGATGTCACCGCACACAATACACTTGGATTTCTCCGTCGTCGAGCTGCGATCCAGGAGTCGGCGTCGGAGGGGGGCTTCCAGGGCCGCCGGCATCATTCGTCACCTCGATGTCAATGCAGGAGCTGTACCAAAACTCGGTGAAATCCCAATACCACAGAAGGGTGTACATCCCCTCGGCAAGCGTAGCGGGGATCGTGATCTCCCCTTGCGGCTGCGGCGATCCGTCCGATGCCGTTATCCAAAAATCGAGGCATTCGGCGCCCGGCACGTCGGCGAACGAGGAAAAGTCCGGGTCGGCTTCGTACGGAGCGAGCATGACTTTGACGCACGTCTCGTCGGATTGGCCGTTGGCCACGTGGCCGTTGCCGGCCCAGTGCAGCGTGAGAATGGTGCCCGGCTCAACGATGGCCGTGGGATCGCTGACGAGGTCCGCGCGACAGGGCCGGAGGGCGGTCGGATCGAGGACAATGTTGTGTTTCGAGTCGGGCTGGCATTCCTCGAGCGTCGGCAGGGGGCAGAAGTACCGCTGCAGGTAGCTCTGCAATGCATAAAGGTGAGCACACGTTGCAGGACTGCACAAGATATGCACACTAGATAGAAGTTTGAGAATTGCAACTCTTACATCGGACTTGGTGGCCATGCCAACCCGCGTGGCGCCCTCGCCGTAGATGCTCTCGACCTTTTCGACCCAGGAGTGGGCATCGACGGCCAGCTGCACGTGCCCGAGGAGGGCCGCGGCCAACGCCAACACATCACATCGAACTCTCATCTCTTCTCGCGACGACGGGTGCTGCTATCACTCTATCACACCGATCGCGGCAGGTGCGGGTATCGTACCTCCAGAAGGGTGGGTGAGGGGCACAGAGGGTGAATGGAGGGCTGGATGGCTGGATACTGGGCCGGGGCTGATCGATCCACATCCATCACCATCGTCGTTTTGGGTTGCATTGTTTCTGGTGGATCGTACGTACGTACTTTGGAAGTACTCGTAAGTATGTAGGTAGCAGCCAAGCCAAGAACCTCCGGCTCCAAGAACGTCCTTCTTGCTGAACTCGAAGCATGCCGAAGTGAGAGCAAGGAGACCGTCGAGCTATGCATAGGTTCTCCAGCTGAGAGAGAGCTGCTCATTCCCAAGGGTTTGCCGTAGAACGTCTATTGATTATTTTGATTCACGCGACAGTTCGTAGAACTTAGTGCTAGGACCGGCAACGTTGAAGCTGCAACAAGATGATTGGTATGAGTTGTATGAGGTTGTATGAGCAGTGTTTGAGCCAGGCACGTGACGCCTTTGGAAGTAAATGCGAGGGTAAAGCACAAAATGGGTTGTCGATAAGCTGAAAGTATGCAAGCTGAATAGCCTCTTGCATTAAACTTGCAATTAGCTTCTATCTACGTACATGATGTGAGCACTTTGCAATAGCTCTAAAAATCGCGCAGTCCCTACAGACTAGCCACCGTTTCGGCCCACACGGCAGCCTCCTCGCTGTAGAATGTCGACGCGAGGCGTATCCTCTCGTGGTCCAAGACTTTCCGCCCGCCTTGCCGCTGCCTTGCCTGCTCGACGAGCACGCTCCCCACCACGCGCCGCCGCCGCTCCTTGATCTCTTCCAAGACTTGGGCGGACATCTGCCGCTCCAACCCGCGGTAGAGGAAGGCGTTGTCGGGCGGCAGGCGCTTGGCGGCGATGGCCTGGCGGAGCCGCGCTGCGTCGCTTCCTTCGTGGAGGCGGAAGAACGCCACGTCGAGCGAGGTGTACCACGCCGCCTCGTGCTCGTGCGGGGTCCACCGGGGCACGACGAGGACGTCGGCGGTGGGGGCGAAGGACACGCGGCGGCGGGGAGCGGAGGAGGGCTTGGAGGCGGAGTGCGACACGTGCAGCGGGGTCTTGGGCGAGGGCGAAGGGACGGCGGCGTCGGCGCCGTCTTCGAGCCGCCGCCGCTTCGGCCGCGATTCTTGGCAGGACGAGGGTGTCGGCACCATTGCGGAGCGGAGCCGCCTCTTGGGGGGCGTTACGGCGCACATGGTCGTTGTTGTTGTTCGGGTTGCGTTGATTGAAAAGTGAATGAGGGCATGCACCGCACCTGCACCGACTTGCAAAAAGTGAGCGCAGAATTTTTCTGTGACCAATCGTGCGGAGAAGCCGTGTCAACGAACGCGCAACAACGTGTTTTTTACGCACTTGCACGTGATACTTCAATGTGACAAATGTGGTGTCGCAAGAAAGTGTCTCTAAGAGAATATTTAGGACAAAAGATATTCACAAAGACAAACGACAATCACGGAGTCTTGGAAAGTGAGAGATTTAGCCCGAATGTTAGGGTTAATAAGAGGTCATTGTCGTATTGCGAAGGAAGTGTGAGTCTCTGAGCACAGAGAGATCGCTCGAGCTTACTAACGGGAGAGGCCAAATCGAAACTGCACGGAATGCACTCGCGGTGGTGAAGGTGTCACGATTGCAAAGGAACAAACGCGTCAGAGCGGAGGCAGATGAGCTGCAGAGAGTGAACTCGCGCCGCCCTCCGGCCTCCGGGAAACCGCGGCTGGTGTAGAATGGGGGCTCAAGTTGGGGTGGTTCCTGGAAGTTCCACACCTCAGTACAATGAGAACCCAACTTTCTACGAGGAGAAGCAAACAAAACGAGCAGCATTCAGCGCAGCAACAAGCAATACCACCATGAAACACCTCGCGGCAAAACTCGTCGGGCTTATGCTCGCCATTGCAATTCCGGGCAGCGATGCCTTCGCCGTCAAGCCGGTGGCTCCAGCCATGGTTCGAACTCGTCTGGGCGCCGGTGCCGTCGCAGAAACCAAGCAACAGGCCACCCTAACCGCACCGCCTAAGGGCGAGACGTTCCCAGAACTTCTTCAGGACTTCGAGACTTACTGGAAAGAGCTCTCGCACGAATGCCCGGGATATACGAAGCAATTCTGGACGCTCCGCTCCGCGGTGCGGAAGGAAGACGGGCCGCTCGACACCAAGACGAAGGAGTTGATTGCAATAGCGATCAGCGTGGCCGGCGCTTGCGACACGTGCATCGCCCATCACGTGTACGACGCGCTCGAGGCGGGAGCGACGCGCGCGGAGATTGCGGACGCCTTGGGCGTCGTGGCCCTCATGAGCGGCGGCGTGGGCGTCGCGTACGCCACCCATGCGATGCGGGCCGTCGACCAGTTCGAGGCGATGTTGAAAATGAAGCAAGAAGAGGATTGAGGCACGGC
>JALLAP010000824.1:0-20144 GCA_036939355.1 Thalassiosira profunda | reverse complement strand
CATTTAGGGTTAACCCTTACTGGCTGAAAATTTTCCGAAAATAGTCTGCCACAAAGGTGAGCTCCTGCCCCCCTATTGTAGCGGTAAGTACGTAAAGTAGGTAATTGAAGTCGATTTCCCGCTCCCCGCGCCGCTATAGTCCCCGCCCCTGCGCCACCCTCGCCCTACCTGACTCCCGCGGTCTCTCTCCCCCTCGCAACCGCCTCGGCCCTCGCAAGGGTGGAGGAGCCGTGCCGTATCAAGTCTGGCCCGGTTGCTACGCGGCGTCCGGCCCAGCACCGCCAAAAGTCTATGTGAAGGTTCGAGCAAAATTGGTGACAATTTTTGGGCTCGCAAGTTCGCCGCGCCTATCCTCTGGGCGTTCCCCATCCGCCCCACTGCTGGCAGGGCCGGGACGAAGGCCACAATCGCTGCCAGGATGAGCGTTAATATTGTTGATCCGGGCGATGGCGGTGGCGACGGCCCGTCTTTGCCCAAGTTGTATTCTACTTTGGAGGAGGTGGACTGTCACCTCTCGCGCCGCGGCGACGTCATGCAAACGCCTCGCAATGGCCATCATTCGCGCAGCAACGACGGTCGTCAAAATCGTGCCCAAAGCCAAATACGGCCCACTGCGAACAAGGATCGGCTGCCCCACCTCTTTCTTCACTTTGATGTAAACGAGACGATTCTAATTGGAGACCCGGCCGGGGGAGACTCGGTGGAGGAATGCCTGAACAAGATCATTGCCAAGAGCGCCTTCGTCTCCACGAACGATGGGGGACGTGATTGCAATGGGGGATATTGCAATAGAGAGGTCAATAATGATGCAAATAAGGAAGTGGAGGATGCTGCTGCAACGAGCAGTGGTGCAGGGACAGATGGGCCGCCCGCTCTGAAACGGACCCCGTCCTCGGGCAACATTGACGGATCGAGCACGCACAATTTGCAACCCACGCGCTGGTGGAACGGAATGCCATTGCAAAGCAATCAGGACAACGGCTCGCCACCTCCGCTGTACACAGGATGGACGTGGCCGGAGCAAACATGCCCGTATTATCGCACGGCGTACAAGAAGCAGGCCAAGCAATTTACTTTGGGGGAGCACGGTCGGGTGTACCGACCCTTGTTCGAGAAATTGAGCTCGAAGCTGGGATTGGACAAAAGACGAGAAGGGGGCAGTAGAACCGATAGGGGGGAAGAGGACATCTTCGCCAACTTCGTGCCGGCCTTCTTCTCTGCCCTGCAGCATTACTTTCCCTCTCAGGGGCCGCCGTCGCCGGTGCTCGGCAATGAGCGAAAGTCGATGGATGCATACCCCATCGACTCTGCCCTGCCGCTGCCCAACAAAGTGACAATCGTTCTGCGAACGTTCGGGACGGACCTGCCACGCGTGGCGAGATGCATCTCGGAGTTTGCAAGGGGAAACCATCCCTCGTATCCGGATTATTACAACGAGCAGTTGATCTTGGAGGAGAAAAATTTGTGGCGCGCGGCGTGGTCGTACAAGGACGACGGGGAGCTGGTGTACGAATTGCACCCCGCCAATCGTGAGATCGAAGGAGCGGCCGACCACTCGGGGGACGACGAGGTGCTGAACTACCTCCAATCCCGCAGTATTGTTGGCATACAAGACAATTACCAGTTTTGGGCAGACAACAACCACGCACCCCACGCGGGCAAGCCGGTGTGGGCGCGGACCGACAGCACCGGAGGGGCCGGCCATCGCCACGATCACCACCACATTTTGCTCGATGACAATATCCACAACGACCCCTACGATGGAGCGGGAGGCATCCGCATCCCTCGCAGTGGTACGTCGTATGAATCGCTGCGCGGAGAGGAGGCGCTGCAGATGCATGGGAAACACTTGATCCGCGTCCCGACGATACGACCGCTGATGGAAGACGGTTGGTTCATCGAACAGATTGAGCGTGCGCGGCAGAGGTTCTTTTTGGAAGAGAGTGAAGAGGAGAAGGTAGGGCCAAGCGATCTCTCTTCGGTTGTCGATCTGGTACTCACTGACCGATCTCTCAACGAAGTGGACTTCCAATCCATCAAGCTACCACTGAACTTGCATCGGGTCGACCTCAGCCGCAATGCGCTGAAAAGCATCCCGGAACAGATCTTCGAAATGAACAGCCTCGTCCATCTCGACGTCTCTCGAAACGCCCTGCAAGGCATCCCGCAAGCGATCAAGCAGCTGACGAATCTGGAGACGTTGAATGCCCTGTCCAATCACATGCGGCTGAGACAACTGCCCTTGGAGGAGCTGGCGTCGTTGAAGCGGCTGAAGGTCCTCGACCTGCGATGGAACAATAAGCTGAAGCAATTGGCTCTCACGACACTCGAGGAGGCGTTGCTGCCCCACAATCCACAATTGGAGATTCGCGTCACCATCACACAACCGAAGGACGGCACGGAAGCGAAGCAGTCGGCGTGTGATAGAGACGCCACCCTATTGCAATCGCAGCTTGAACCGCTTTCGACTCCGCAGCTATCCAAACGCCTCGAGCGGTCGTTCGGCGTGAAGTTGGACAGAGATACGGAACAGGCCTTCGACCGAGGACACATCTTGCAAACCCTGTTGCAGTGCTACGCCGATCACGGGCAGCGGGAGATACGGAGAGAGAAGGGCATTTCTATTTCGCCACAACGACAAGCGGCCCTCCTCCGGGAGTTTGAAGCAATCGATTGGCCAAGAACGACGCGCGAGCGACCAAAGATACGCGCCGAGTATTACATGATATTGCAAAAGCCCGGCAGCGGCAAACCGGACAGCGCCCGTACCAAATTAGAATCGGCCAAGCTGGCAAAGTATCGATCCATCTTTGATTTGGCTGTCGAGACGTTGAAGGAAGTGGATGCGGCCTTTGCCGAGCGATTCACGGCGCTGGCGGTGACCAAGAACTTCGTGGGGAGTCCGCACATCGATACCTTGAACGTGGGGCCCTTCTATGGGCTGTCCCTGTGAGTTGGTGTGTCAGTGGAGATACAGACTTGTCTTTGCTGATTCGACTTCAATCTCACCCTCGCCATTCAGCGGAGACTTCACTGGTGGAGGAGCAATCGCTGTCGAGTGCTCTCCGTTTCTTGTTGCAGAGGTGGACACCCGAGGCCGACTCGGCAAGGTTGATGGTCGGTTTCCGCACTGGTACGTAAGCTGGTCGTCCAAATCTCAGCTTCTCCTGCATATTGGCCCTCAGTTCTTCCCTCTGATCGTTGCTCAGGGTCACGCCCTATGAAGGCAATCGATATTCATTGATCTACTACGTCACTTCTGGCCGGGTCGAGTCGCAAACAACGGCCATTTTCGAGCCTCCTCCGGGTTCAAATGGCGATGCCACGGCATGGGTGCCGCCTCCAACCTTTGTTCCGTAGTCTAAGCTAAGCATTCCAAAATCAACGCGCCCATATTCATTTTACTTGTTGGCTATCGCTGCGAAGCGGCCAACGGTCCGCGCTGGCTCAAGATCGCACACCTGGCTCTCTCCCACAACGCCAAACTTCGTCAGAAGATCCGATGCCTCCTGAAGCAGCGCGAGATCTTCCGGTAGCGCTCTTTGTGGATAGACCTTTCCGCCCTTGGGATTGCTCCGCAGCGGATCGAACGCCTCCAAAAACTCCTTCTTGTTTGCCTTGTGGTAATTGTTCAAGTGCCCCGGAATGACGTGAGTGAAATCGAACCGTTCTGCCACGCGGTCCGCCCACTCCAAAGTCTTTTGCGGTTCGCGATCGAGGATCAGCTTTGTGAGGATTGGCGGGCAGAACAGCTTGCCGTTTTTCGATATGGCGTCGAAGTTGGCCTCGTCGGCCTTGCTGCCGTTGCTCCACGTCCACGGGTACAAGGCTCCCGGGACCGCTCCCTCGCCAAGGGATCTCATCGAGGGGTCGATTTTGCCCGCCTCGGCGATCGCCTCGCCGAAGGGCACCACGTCGATTTGTGAGGGGAAGAACACCAAACCGAATTGTACCATGCGTCGCCATCCCCGTTGTCGCGTGGCCTCGTTGTCCTCTACGACTTCGTCGATCGAATTGCGTGCGTGGAAAAGCAGAGCCCTGGGATCCTCTTGTATGACCTTGGGCGGGTCCTTCGTGACGCTGCAAACAGAGTCGGTCACGATCAACGACTTCGTTGGCCCGTGGAAGAAAGCCGACTCGCCATATGCGCCCACCGATTGGAATCTCAGCGGTCCCAACATTTCGTAGTCAAAGTCGGCCGTCCACTCCGGCACTGGCCCCTTCTTCGCCCAGTATCGATCGTTCCTCCCCGATAGTGATTGCAGCTCCTCTTCCAGCGTTCTCTCTCCATGCAGGTATTGTGATGAGGGCAACGTCCGTAACTTCTCGTCGCGCTGGACCACTCCCAGATATTGGATGGGCAACTGCACGGGAAAGCTCCACTGTCCGGGATGCACCCACACGGTCGCCTTCGGAAAGTACTGCGAGAAGGGACCCAGCGTCGCCTTGTGTTCCAACGCCACAGTTCCCAGGACGATATGCCGCACGGGGCCGTGGATGGCCTCCAGTTGCCGGACGTATGATATCAATTGTGGCGTCGGAGCCAATGGATTGTGGACCCAGAGGCCTCCCCCCGCCGCTGCCGATAGCTGGCACATCGCAGAGAGCAAAATAAGACACAAGATGTGTCACAGAAGTAGATTCATGAGCTTCACATGCACCAAACGAAATAAAGGCTCTCAACTGTCTCGTCTCCGCAACAGCAATTGCAGGAGATGCAATCATAGACCGACAGCATATCAATTCTTGCGCTTTCTCCATTCGATGCATGCTTCGATTCTCCCCTCTCTCATTCGTTGCAACTATTTCAGCACGCACCTTGACCACGACCATCCGCACAGGAACGTTGACGTTGACCACGCCCTGTATTTGATCCATCGTCCATATTCCATTCGTCCCATCGTCCACCAGCGTCTCCATCACGGTTGCTCGCCGCGTGTAGGTGCCCGCCAGCGGGAGCAGCGAGAAGGCGACCTTCCCTAGTGGCCACGTCGTCGCTCGGAGGCTGGGAGGAGCGGGCACAACGCTGGCGTCGACCGCGGCCGAGGCGGCGGAGGGGAGCAAAGGGAGGACATTGGACGCCACCGCGCCGCCAGCGAGTAATTGGCGGAGGGCCGCTCGCCGCGTGGGGGCAGCTGTTGTTCCTCCTCTGTCGTCGTCGTCGCGCACCGCTTGCAGCGCCGATGGCAAAGCAGCGGCTCGCGGCCGCCCGACGCCGGCCAGCGGTGCCGAAGAGAACGCCGCTGCGGGGCCGAGGAGCAGACCGACGGCGGCGCACGGCAGGAGCAGCTTCCGCTTCATCGTTGCAGAGTTGTGATTATCTACCTATGGTATGGTTGTTGGTGTGTGTGTTTTGTTTGGGCGGCTGGCTGACGAGGCGCTGACGTAGGTAACCGAAATACGTACCTAGATGTTTCCTGGATAGGGAAGTAAGATCTCCTCCTTTTGAAGAAGCAACTCTCCATTCGGCAGAACTCACCCCTCCAACGATTGCTCGGCTCGTCGAGGCCTTTATCCCGGAGTCTCGACGCCACCGACGCGCGGGATCGGTATCCCATCCACTTGGTAGCATGTCGTTGGAGAACAGTACAAGAAAAAGAAGCAGTGACGTATGGTAGGTAGTATCCGAGAGGCCCCGCACGCCTCCAATGCTTGCGCGGCGAGGGCGAGGAGAGCAGGAAAGTGCAGAAGGACACACTTGTGGGACATCCTACATACTGCTTTTATCGAATGTATGAACAACCGAAGCAACGCCGATCCAATCGAGCGCTGCTCCACTGATGCCGCTGTTTTAAGAAGCACAATCCCATCCCTGCACCATTGCCGCGTACGATTGTGCCGCCTTCAGTACATTCGCCTGGAGCCGCCCCCGATGGACTCCGGATCGCTCGAACGAGTCCAATTCGTCCCAACGATACTCGGCCAGCCCGCTCCAAAATGCCTCATCGGTGAAGTCCGCGTCGAGTAGCTGGTGCCGTGCCCCGTAAAGCAATTCTTCCGTCAGTTCGGTGCAGTAGATTTGGTGAAGTTCGTCGATCAGCATCGGCTCACGATAAATTTGCTGGAGATCGTCGATGCGCCACAACCGAAGCAGGTTGCTCGTTCTCGCAACCACTTCGGGATCCGCAGAGCAGTCTCGCAGCCGCACTTCGAGCCTTTTGCCAATCCAGTGCAGTCGGCGACGAGCAATCAAACGCCGACGACCAGTAGCCCTCTCCAATACCGGCTCGAGCACATGTTTGGTCAAGAACTCGACCAAGCGATGCGTTTCCGCAATCTCCAGCGATGAGATGTCGCCTGCAGAGAGAAGAGATAGTGAGCAACAGCAGATGATCACCATTAAGAAACGAAGCATCTCTTACTCTCGATCGCTTCCCGCTCTCGAAAGTTGCGTTGCAACCTCGCTCCGTCGTGGTCATCGCTTAAAGAGGACAGGCCGTAGCCCTTTCGCTCTCGCACCGGCTCGTAATGCTCTCCGTAGTCGGCGAACAACCTGACACGTTTGGGAATTTTTTGTGAGAGACATTTGATGTTGCAAGACAGTAGATACATTCCGCACTCACTCGACTGTTTCGCCCTTCTTGATTGCGTTCTCGCGGTCAATGCCAACGTAGTAATTGACGGAGCGGTCATTCTTGCAGCGTATGAAGACATTGGCCCGGAGGTTTGGGTTGTGGCCGACCTCGTTCACATAGAGGGAAGGGTGTTGGGACGCAGCTGTGTGGACAACCCCCAACTCGTTCGTAATGTCGATCATCTGCCGGCAGCCATTGATCTCCTCAGGAATTTCGTACGACCACTCCGACGGCTCGCAGTTGTACACGAAATTCTTGAAGTCGAAATGCAATAGCGGCTTTCTGTCTTCAGGTAGGTGCGGCCCGTATCGCCCGAGCTCGAACAGAGATTCGGGGTAGTTCCAGAACAGCTCATCGTTGTCGGAAGGCATGTAGTCAGACTCTTTGTGGATGCCCAGCAGTCCAATTCCTTTTGTGCACGCTTCGGCTCTAAGCCGTTCCACCTCTCTGCTCACTTTGCACTTCCTCGCAATGAATAGGGAAGGCAGTGCTTCGCCACAACTCGTCACTTTGACGCAAATTATGCCACCATCCGGCTTCTCCACTTCCAGAGGATGGTGCACGAGATCGATGGCACCCAAGTCCACCTCGTGTTGATTCCACAGCCGCGCCGATCGAGCAGCAGCCTCGGGCTTCAGCACTCGCTTGCCAAGGTAGGTTAAGAACGCCCCGTGGCCAGCGCCCGGAATGCCAGAAAGCTTGATCTCAACACGAAAGTCGTAGAGTGACTCTGAAATGGGAAATCAAGCGCGTCAATTGGGGCAAGCTGGAGGGACGTCAAATCACGATGTTACGGACTCACCTGTATCGCCGCACATGACCGTCAGCAGTTGCGTGGGAAATGACGTCGCGGCGTCGATTGATGTCGAGCACAAATGACCCACGCGCTCCATCTCTAGAACTTCCTTATTCTCTTCGCGTCCACCCGCGCACGCTTTGCACAGTAGCTCGGTGATGCTCCCACCCTCTAGCCTCAGGCAAGAGAAGCAGAAGCCGTTCGAGCAAAGCTCGCACGCCAAAAGGTCCCATCGCAGCCTCGAGCAACCGGCGCAATTGTTGTTGGGGGGCGACCAAGCAACCGCGCCCTTTGTAGAGTGAGGCGAGGCAAAGGTTTGCCGTTGTATTCGATCCACCGTCGTCGATTTGGGAGGCGGGAGCCTCGGGGGAGTGAGCTTGCTCGGCCGTGCCGATTCCCGTCCATTGCGTTCGACGGGCTGCATGGGCACAGGCGAAGCGGTGCCGCGAGTGAAATAAACTGAGTCCCGGCTGCGGCCTTTCACCCGCTCGGCGATGTTGGGCACCGCTCCCTCCCCAATTCCAAGCGCGGCAAAATCGATCGACGCTTGCCTCATTGTGGCGTTCCTGGCCCCAACCAGATCCTCCTCGGATGTCTCGCCCACAGATGGGACGGCGCACTGCTCCGGTTCCCTGTCGTCGACGATTCCCCGGCGCTCGTCATCTTTCCCCTTGCTCGCATCCTCCAACATCTGCACGTTTTCAGCCAGAGTCTCGTCTCTGCGAGCGCGATGTTCTGCAGCTGCCCGTGCCTCGTCATTCCCTGCTTGTTCCACATAGGAATCCGTTGGATTGGATTCGGGGGGGTGTCGACCTACGGCAGTTGGCGCCACGTCATCGCTCTCTGCCCCTCCTTCACTTTTGCTGCTGTGGAGTGCAGGTGACGGCAGCTCCCCAGAACTGTCGACGCATTGCTCCGTCGCACTTTCGTCCCCGATGCATTGCTCCCCCTCCGGTCGAAGCTCGACATCGTCAGCAGCGTGCACACCAGCATTGGCAGACGTCGCTTCCACGGATTCATCGACGAATTGCTCCACCGCACCTTCGCCGTCACCAACCACTGCCTGCCGCTCGTCCTCGCCGCCCTCCCCCTGCTCGGGATGGATGTCCCCGTCGGGGAGATCCATCTCCCCCACACCCTCCCCCGCGTCCGGCGATGCCCGCTCGTCCTCCCCCGCCCCTTCCAATTCCCCAGGCTCCTCATCGACATCGCGATTCGTCGCCGCACCATCCCGCTCCCAATCCGAGGCATCCAGCCGCAAATCCCTCGCCTCCCACCCATCATGGCCTCTCTCCCCGCCTTCCCCCGCAAGGCGCCTCCGGACGGCAAATCCCCGCCAACGGCATTGGATCCGCAAAGCGCACACTCCCTCGTATATTAGGCGGTTCGCCCGCCACCGCGCCTGGCGGCGGCGGTGCCGCCGCTCCAGCTGCGCCACCAACCGCTCCTCGGCCGCCGCCTCTGCGAGCTGCCGTTGTCGTTCTTCGTTTTCCCGACGGCGCCGCTCCTCCTCCACGCGCTGTTGACGCAAGTGAGCTAAAGCGGCGTCGGATTTGGCGTGGGCTTTTCGGACGGCGGCGACGGAGCGACCGGACAGGGCGACGAGGGGGGCGCTCTCCCGTCCGGCGGTGGAGGCGGGGCGGGGTGGTCGAGGGGATGGATTGGGTGTGGATTTGGATTTGGGTTGGGGAGCGGACGCGGAGGCGCGATTGTTGGTGGCGTCGTGGCGCGGCCCCAATGGCCAACGGCTCCGCTTCGCGCGCCTCCTCTTGGGACGGGGCGATCGTGCGGCGGCGGCAGGGGCGGCGGCTTGCCCTATTGTTGGTGGTGGTGATGGCACTGCTGCTCCCTGACCAACATTGCGACTGACGCCGGCGGGCGCCCCCTCCTCCAAAAGGCGCGGCGCCTTCGCCCTCCGGCCAATGCCGCCCCACGCCGACGCGAGCCGCCGGAGCAAGCCGCAGCTCCTCTCCTGCGCATTGGTCTCGCGGGGGGCGGGGGGGAATGGGGGCGGGGCCGTGGGAGGGGAAGGCGCCTTCCGCTTGCGCCCGCGACTGCTGATGATGGTGGAGGGGGCCGCGCTCGACCGACCGACGCCGCCGCCGCCAACGTCCTGCGCTTCGACCACCGTCATTCTTGCCGAGGATGGGGCATCGGGCCGCCCGAGGGAGGCCGGGGGCGTCGAGGAGGGAGAGGTTGACGACGACACCTCGGCTCCTTGCGTTTTGAGAGAGTTGCGTTGGGTTTGAGAGGGCGCTGGCGTGCGCGCGCGCAAGTCGCGCGATGAAAAATGCTAGAAATTTTGAAACAGTTCGAAGTTAAAAGTTGCCTACCTGGCTCCCTCCGTTCGCTCGATATTACGATGCACACACCTGGTTGCGGCACCGTTTTCACAGCCGCGTCCGCGCTGCACAAGTTCTGCATTCCCCCGTGTCGGCTGCAGAGCGCTCCAGTGGTTAACCCTCCACAGAACAGACCCACTTGTAATGTTTCTCTTTTACTGTGTTGTTTCAATCCATTGGTGATGGCGATAGCAGAGGCCATCCCCCCACAAGAGCTCGCTCCCTCTCTAGCAATGAACCTCTGCTCCCTTGCTCCTCTTCTTCTTGGCTATGTCGAGGACGCTCTTTCTCAAATGCTCGCTGGCCGTTTCTTCCTTCGTAAACCCACTGTCCCGCATGGCACTCGAAAGGCTGCTGTTGAGATTGTCCTTCGCACTCTTGCCGATCAGTGTCTCCGACGCTTTGTGGATGAGGACCGTCAGCCGGGCAAGCTTCCTCGCTTTGGCCGCTCTTTCGCAAATGACGTGCTGGAGATACACGTCGTACATATTGATGCAGGGGCAGCGGTTCTTCCGCATGATGTGCGCCAAAAGGGAGGTGGTGAGGGTCGATCCATCTAGCAGAATATTCGGGTCCTTCACAAGCTCGGCGACGGTGCTCGATACCATAACTTGCTCGCTCCCCGAGAGTTCCCGAGGAATCATTTCCTGTCTCCGCAGCTCGGTGGCTGATTGTGCTGCTTTGGCCGCTTGAACCGTGGCTGAGGATCGCTTCCGCCCCACTGTTGTTTCCGCTTGAACCGTGGCTGCGGATCGATTCCGCTCCACGGATGTGACCGACTGGACCGAGGCTGAATGGTGGTGCGTCGTCGGGACGGGACGCCAATACCCCGCAGGCACAGGCTCGGACGAAGACAAGGAGGGGCCATCCCCATCCTCCATATTTGATGCCCCGTCAGCTTCGGGGGTGGCATCCCCTCCACCGACGTGTTTTGTCGCCTCGATTCGCGCCTCAAGGCGTCGCAGATCCGCATTCTTGCTGCGCAGTTCGCCCCGGAGCTGGTAAATTTCCTCCCTTATCCGCGTCGCGCTCCGTTCCAGCTGCTCCAAATTGGCCGCGCGCCCTGGAATGTTGGGGTTGGGCGGGTGGTTCACGTGGTGCCTCTTTTGCTTTTTGGTCGCCTCGAGGTCGGCCTTCGACACCTGCGAAGGCGCCATTTTATAAGAGATATTTGGCAATGAAGGGCGAGGGCCTGCTCGTCAAGGGTTGCGCTGCCCCGGCTCTTGACCGCCGCGCCGCCGTCTCCGTCTCCTTTGTGCAACGTTCAGTTTGGGGGGGGGGTGAGTGTCTAGCTTTACCCCGTCTACGTTCGGACTATTTATTCTCCTGAGGGATAATATGATTAACTTATATTCTAGTGTCTCCCATTTCTTCCCCTAGGTAGAACGACTCGCTTTTTTAATCTAGTGCATGCCCCTACTACCACCTCCACCCAAATCTCGTCCGTCAGCAATCTAGTCCTCCCCACCGAGTGGCAGTGCATCATTCATGGCGACGCCCCGGCCGCCCGACAGCGGCGATGAGTGCGGTGGCAGTGGCCATTCCACCCTGCGCATTTTCAGACACGCACAAGCCATCCGACAAAACGTGCCCTGCTGTCCTCGGTGGCCCTTTCCTCGGACGACCGCGCGCGGCTCCTGCAATTGGCGGGGGACGCGATGGAGGTGTGGGGACGGCGGTGGACCGCGGGGGAGGAGGAGCGGCGGCGCTGGGCGTCGTTTTTGAACAAGCGGTATTTGAAGGAGGAGGTGGAGGAGAGTTTGGTTGCAATTGCGCCCTTGATAGCGTGGTTGGAAAAGACAGATGAGGCAGCGAAGGTGACGGTCGTCGACGTCTGCTGCGGCAAGGGCATCTGCTCCATCCTCCTCTCCTACCTCTGCGGCCTGGCCAAAGCCTCGCACTTCAAATCGTCGGCCTTCGATCGCATCAGCGAAATCGTCATGCTCGACAAAGAGACGAGCGCGTCGGTCGATTGGGGGCACATTCATGAGGCAAATAAAAGTGCAAATGCGGAGGGACGGCCGGCGATCAAGATTTGGGAGGGGTGCGACCTCCACGCGACGGACGCCATTTACGACAGGTTCGCGGCGATACCGATGAGTTTGGTGCTGGTTGGGATCCACCTCTGTCGGCACCTGAGTCCGGCATGTGTCGGCCTCGTGAATTCGTTGGGGCCAGCAAAAGCGAAGTTTCTGTGTCTGGCGCCGTGCTGTTTGCCCCGCCAGGCGCGGAGGGACGATAAGAAGCGCAAGAAGAAGGGAGAGGCGGGAGGAATTATCCGCATACCGCTTTACGAGGCGCCGCCCGCCCGAAAGCGACGTGTCGAGGCAATGAAGCTTAGGGAGCACACGCTCCGACGGGGACGGCGCGGGGCCGCGTGCTATGTACCTCTGCCAAAGCCCGGAGCACTTTGTTCGGGAGTGTGCGCAGCTGCCGACCGACGAGGAGGAGCGCCAATCCATACTGCAAGCGGCCGCCAAGGAGGCTCCGTGTTGGAAATGCGGGCAGAAAGGTCACGCGCGGAGGGATTGTCCGCTCCAAAGCGACGCCGACGCCCCCGCCAAACCGCGCTTCGTGCCCCCGCCTACGGCGCCTATGAGCCCGCGTCGCAAGCGGGGGCAAATCGATTCGCTGTGTACTGCGAGATTTTATCGAAGATGGTGCAGCACTGCGAGAGCGTGCGAACGGTCGATGCGCCGTTGGCGAAGAAGAACGGCCATGATGGGGACGAGGAGCGAGACAATGTGCATTGGAACAGCGGCCGGAAGTCCACGTTCATCGTGGTGGAGCGATAACTTTGTGCCTCGATTTATCATACATCCGTCATGTAAGTTTTCTCATCGCAAATGGCCCAGCCGTTGCCGTGCGTAAAGCCACGTCCAGGGTGTGGCTTTTTCATACTTTCACCTTTGTTGATCCACAGTGCATCGCAGCTCTCGCAACCGCTTTCGTCCATCCAATCTTCTTCTTCTCCCGCCGTACACCACAGATGCTGCAGGTCGATTGCTCCCGACGGCTTCATCCCTTCGAGCCAAACAAAAGCTCCTTCGTCGTCGGGATCGTCAAAAGACAGCGTTCCAAAATATCCTGCGCCCTCCTCGCCTGTTTCCCATACATTGACGCTCATACTCATCACGCGCTTGACGACTGAGCTCTTCGGCAAATCTTTCCCCGCCTCTTCGACCCCGAAATGTTTTCCTGCAGGATGAATGTAGCTGAAGTCCAAGGCATCCATTTCCGTGCCCGTGTGCTGAAAGGAATGAAGAAGAGGAATGATGGGCTGCTCGCTGTCCCGCACGCGGAGAAATTGCAATCCCGAGGTAGCAATAATCCTTTTCTGTCACTGGCTCGCTTTTTGGCTTGCCGGCCACATACTTGAAGGCGGCCAGAACAGCGGACGGAGTCAATGCAATGCCGTGGTGCGCAGTACCCCAACCGTCCGTTACGCAAAACCGAATGAGGTGATAGTCGATGGGCGGAGGGGGCGGCCGGGGCCAGGAGCTCAGGCTCTTCGACGTTTGCCTCAGGAGATCAGCCTGAAAAATATCCATGTACTGTGAAACTGATCTCTGCATGGTTTTGTCGAGGTCGGTGATCTGGGCCCATGGTTCTCCCTCCTTCAGCTGCGCATCTGTTGACTCCGTTCGCTCGTACCCAGCGGCGTTCGAAGCATTGCTTTGCTCCTTGGCCTCGCAGGCTTCCACTGCCTCCTTCAGGATTGCAATGGAGGTGGGATACCTCTCAATTGCGGTGGTATGCAAATCGTCGTCGTCGCCAGGGCCCTGTCGGATCTCGAGCATTTCCAGCGCCGAAATCGTCCCGTCATCATCCCCTCCCAACCTTACCTCCACAAGCACGTCGTCTTTCTTTCCCGCCTCGATCAGCGTCTTGAGCATGTTGCTCATCTCTTCGTCGGTCGCATCTGTACTGCTCCCAATGCAAATGTGCAGCGCTGTTTGGTACTGCTCTGGGTAATCCGCCGGCTCGATGAGCGTGCACCACTGATCGTTGATGCCAACAACGTCGGGGTACGTCGTACGAGCCCCGGCATCCAGGAGGATTTTTGCAACCTCCGTATCAAACCGCTTCACCGCGCTCACCAAGGGCGGTCCAACGTCGGAAGGAGTGAACCACGTGTCCGCATTTACGTCCACACCACCGAGGCTGCAGACCAACCGAAGACATGCGACGGCATCCGCCCGGTGACTGTCCGTGCTGGGCAAGGGACCGTACAGATTTTCCATCGCATAGGCCACCACTCCCCTCCGTAGATTCGGCGAATCCTCAAGCTCGAGGCAGTTGGGGCACAAGTCCTCTTTTCCCTTTGCAAATAATGCCTTGATTTTGTCTGGGCTGCAGCTCTTCACCGCTGCGATGTAGGCCTGGTTGACGGCATCCGCCGCCGAGATCTGCTTGATCTTCTTGTACGGCATCCGAGTGTCACCGATGCGGTCGAAGATGTCGAACATCGAGCTGTCGTAATACTGTTCGTGAAGCCGCCTCCGCATCCATTTATCCCGCTCGCGGTCCTTCTGTGGGTGATAGTCATCAGTGCAATTGTTCGGCGCATATCGCACAAAATAAATCAGCTGCAAAACAAATGAGAGACTCACGTATACCTTGATCGACGCTTCGTCGCCCTCAAAATCTATGGGGATGTAATCGGGCGGGGGATCGAACGCCTGGAGGTCCTCGTTGGTGGACGCATAGTAACAATACTTGATGAAGGCAGTGTGGTCGAGGAGCTTCGGCACGCCGTGCTGCTCGGCGAGGAGGGGCCAGAATCCAACACACTCGTGCATCTCTTCGCGGACTTCCCGCGTGAGCACATATTTTCCTTCGGCGAGCTTGCGCCAACTCGGATGGTCCCACCGCAGGCAGCAGGGATGATCGGCCGGCGGGGGCGGCCAGCTGTCGAAGGGGCCGTCCATGTTGGGTGGGTTTGTGCATGGAGGGTGAGGTTTGAGGTGGGTGCAAAATAGGCCCTTGGGTTTAGTGGGGGGATTTCGTGCCGTAGGTGGGAATTCCCCACGTGGGCCCCACCCCCTAACAAACAGCACTAGCTTCGCATCTGCCTCAAGCCTGCCTTTGTTAGGGGAAGCTAGTGGGGCCTCCCCACATGCCGTAGGTGGGGCCCCCACTCCCCCACTAAACCCAAGGGCCTAGCAAAAAATCTTTTTCCTTCAACTCGGCGCAACGAACGCACAAGCCCTCCTCCTCACCTCCACCGCCCTCGCCGCCGCGCCGCCCCTCGCACGCGACGATGGAGACGCTCATGCCCCTGAACGACAGCCTGGACTATGGGCGGGATGATACCGGCGGCGGCGAGCCCGACGCGCTTTCGCAGCGGCCCGACGACGACGCACCCAACCTCCTCGCCTCGGCGGGCCCGTCGGGCAAGAAGGTCGTCTACTTTGTGAGGCACGCCGAGGCGCTGCACAACGTCAAGGAGAAGGAGGCCGTCCAGCGATCCATCGACGCCGGCAAATCCAGCAAGGCCGAGACCGAGGCAGCCCGCAAAAAGGTTTTGGCCGAGAATCCTCTCTTGAGGGATGCACCGTTGAGCGAGGGCGGATTGGCGCAGGTGCGGGCCGAGGGCGACCGCCTCTCGGCCCTGTTCGGCGGCACTGGCAGCCCCTCGCGGCCGCGGGCGGAGTCGGTGGACAGCGCGGGGAGCGGGGGTGCCCTGAAACTGCGCGAGGCGGGTGGGTCCGGGCCCATTTTTCAGAGGCCCGATGTGGTGCTCGTGAGCCCCCTGAGGCGAGCGCTCATGACGGCGAGCGCCATGTTCGCGTCGCTCGATCCGCCGCCCAAATTCGTCGCCGTGGAGGCGCTGAGGGAGAAGCGGACGGGGTTGGCGTGCGACGAGCGCAGCTCCGTCGCGGAGCTGAAACAACAATTTGCGCACGTGGATTTTTCCGACGTCGAGAGTTTGGAGAGCGTCGTGGGCCCGGTCCAAGCCGGGGAAGACAACGAGAAGGTCCGCGCCCGGGGAGCCCATTTTCTCGACGGAGAATTGCCCCGCGTCCCCGGCGAGTACATTGCTGTTGTGTCGCACAAGGGGTGGCTCCGCGAGATGCGCAAGACGTTGCAAGCCCGCCTCGAAATGGGACGGCTGACAGCCGACTTTGATTTGGAAAGCTGGGACAAGGAGCTTTACGGAAACGCCGAGGTTAGAGTGGCCGCGATGCGCTGGCAGGGCGGAGAACTGTGCAGTGTCGTTAATCGGAGCATGGACAACGCGCTGCTCCTCAACGCGGCCGCGGGGATGGTGGGCGATGGATTTGAGTTCGCGTTGGGGCCGCCCTCATCGGGGCTCTCGGTGTTCCTTGCACAGCGGACAACAAAAGTGCATTTCATCTCGGTGAGCGACGGGGTGCACAACCAGGCCTTGCGACGGCTGTCGCGTCGAGCGGCGTCATCTGCGCTCTCTCCAGGCGTCGCTGCGGCAGAGGCCGAGGCGGCACTCGCAAGGGAGAATGGCAGATCGATCGCGGACCATCCCTTATTCGATGCTCGTCTCTCCACGCGAGGGAAAAAGCAGGCCGCGCTCCTCAAATCCATGCTCGCGAAGCGGCCCTCGGGAGGACGACCATTCACGGCGTTCGAGACGGTCGTTTGCTCGCCGTTGACCCGGGCCTGCGAGGTGGCGAGCATTGTGTTTGGAGGATCGCCCGGGACGTACGGAGGGGTGGTGGTGCCCATGCCCAAAACCGAGGCGCTGGAGGAGTGTCGCAACGTTTACGGCCGATATGCATGCGATGCCCGCAGAGATGTTACGGATCTTGCAATAGAGTTTCCGGACATTGACTTCTCGGACCTTCCGCTCGGCCCCGATCCGCTTCATACGGACAAACGGGAGGCTCCAGTTGCGGCACGAGACCGATCCGTGCGCCTACTTCAGCGCCTTGCGTCCATGCCGCAGCGATGCATTGCCGTTGTGGCACACGGCGAATTCCTACAGCATTTGTTTGGGCAGTTTGGGGACACCCTTCACGAGGAGGACCGAGCGGTGTTGCGTCGAGGTGCGGTGAACTGCGAGTTGCGCAGCGTGGTCCTTTGCAGCCACGGTCCGACGAACGACGGCGACGAAAACGTTGCTCCGGCATCGACAGTGCGTGTGCCCAGTTGCAGCTCCTTTGCCAGCCTTGGAAGCTTGGGGGTGTCGCTGGAAGGAGTGGAAGAGGAACCGTGATGATGGCAGCCGCGACTTACGATGATGTGGCACTGTGCGAGATAATTGCAAATGCATACTTAGGAAATAGAAATACAATAGGTTCCAGATCAGATGTGACCTGCAATTAGAATGAGAGAGAGAGTTGAAATGAATCGAATGCCTTTTTGGCACCGATGGTTCCATGTGCTGTGAGGACCCCGTGATTTTTGGGTGTTCCGCGTGGACTTTTTCCGTCCGCACCCCACCACGCACCACACAAACCAGCTTGTTCGCCAAAATTGGGCCCAGCAAGCCAAATTTGAGGCATCAGACACGCTCCATTAGGTGCAAAATTAGAGGTCTGGACTGCCCATTGGTGACACAAAGGAAATGAAAACGTACCTATGTACCTTTTCATGCCTCTTGGGCCTCTAAGAAGGCCAAATTTGAGACACCAAACACACACACTGGCCTAGCTACTGGATCCTGGCGCTTTGTGTTTGATTCCAGAGAATGCCCATGGTGTGCAACAATGAGATCAAACGCCTCTACTGCGCCTTTCTCATGGACATGAAGCAATATTGGCCACATGAACCCCTTAGAGGGCCGTGAAGGCCACCGACATGCATGGCCGAGCGGCTGGCTCATTTGAAGGTTGGCACAGTGACTGACTTAAGAAGGATTGATCGTTAATTGTATCAGAAGGTTTGTGTGCTGATAATTGAGCTTGGTTGACTCTTGAGGTTGCAACAAAGGCTGTACAACATGATTGGCTTGATGATTGTTCGCGCTGGCATGTCTAAATGGCTGCAACTGAGTTGGGCTGAGCACTAGATAAGGCTGACTCTTGGGGGGCAGAGAGCGCTGGCTAAAGGGCTGGATAGATGGTTGCAAGACAACTGTGCAAAATGGGAATTGGGCTGGCTAGATTACCGTAAGCTGGGTTGGCTCAAGGACTGGCAAGACAACTGACTGCTGGCTGCCCCGGGCTGGCTCAATGCCGGTTGGTGCAAGGAAGCTCAAGGACCGCAAACGAGGAGGAGTTTTTTCCCGGCTGGCCCGCTCTCACCTGAAATCAGACACTTTTTGACATGGCTAACTGAAACTCGAATTTAACGTAGGAATAAGTATGTTTTTGGCCCTTTTTCCTTCGAAAATTGGCAACCTTCGCGGCTGCGGGAGCTCCTCCGACAGCTGAGTGAGGGCGATGTGAAGAATCCTCAGCATGTGCTTATGTTGCGCATGCCCTTGGCGTTGCCATTATTGGTGGAGGAGCTCGGCAGTGAATCAAAAGCAAGGGGTCTGAGCCGCCGAATTCATCGAACGCGGGTCTTTTTCCGACTCCACCTACGCTAAAGCGAGAGAGGCCTCCGCCGCCGCGCAACCGACAAGGCGCATTTCTCTACGCTATTGCTGCGGATTGGCGGCCAATACCCCGGCGATATGCGCATGGACCTGGCCGACATGCTGGCCGAGGCCGTGGCGGCTGGTGGCGGCAAGGAGGGGGTCGGCGGAAGCCACAAGGGCGGCCACAAGTAGGACGTCACTCAAAGCTCATGAGGCGAGTAATTCTCTAGCTTAGGCGATGATGAATTATGAGCATCATTGTCATCGAGAGGTGAGAGGTCGGTGGGATGTGGCTACGTCGCTACTTTGCATGTGTATTGCGCGCCGGCCAGGTCTGTGTCCCAGTGACATTTGAACCAGCGTACAACTCCATGATCTATCACGTGATGCTGAATCGCCAGGATCAGCAGGCACCGAGTATACAATACTAACAATAAAAAATGGGCAAAGTGCGGCTGAAAAGTGGCAGAGATTTGGCAGTCCGCACCCAAGGAGGGTTAGAAATGGGCAAGGGCGGTTACAGTGCATTGAAGATGAAGAAGCACCAAGGTTGAAGTTGGGCATTGTGCGGAGATGAAAATGGCAGAATTGGCAGGTCGCAGAGCTGTCCATGCACCGAGAGTTTAAAACAGGCAATGCGCACAAAATTTGCAATGTCGACAAGTCGCAGTCGGCAAGAGGACTGCAGTTGGGCTGCAGTCGGTTAGGTGAGCACGGAGAGTTGAAACGAACAAACAGTGCAGCGAAAACATGTTAGCAAGTTGCAGTCCGCGAGATAGGAAAGTTTGGTTGCAGTGCGGTTGCTGTTGGTAGAGTTGCTTTGCAGTCATCGACAATTGGCTGCAGTTGGTTGCAGTGAATAGAGAGGTGAAAATGGGCAAAGTACATTAGACATTGGCATTTGGCGGGGTTAGGGTAGGGTTAGGGTTGTGAGAGTAAGAGTTGAGAGTACGAGAAATGAGAGTATGAGATGCAGTGATAATGTGAGAATGAGATGGCATGAGAGGAAATGGTTGCAGCGCAGTTGCAGTTGGTGAGGCATGGGCATGAATGAAAGGAAGAGAGAAGGGTAAAAGAGGTAAGAGAGGTGGTGCAAGCAAACGATGCACTTAGGATATTAGAGAAAAAGGTGGTGGCAGCGACAAATATGCAAGCAAGAGATGCAGGATGAAAGTGGTAGTATGAGAGGAGAGATGCGAACAAGAGATGCGAAAAAATGGGATGCGAGCAAGAGACGAGGGTACGAAATGAGAGTTTGAAATGGTATGCGAGATGGGAGATGGTAGTGTGAGATGAGAGCGTGGGATGAGAGCAAGAGATGAGATATGGCAGTGCAAGGTGACGGATGATGGATAGTAGTGTGAGATGGTAGTGTGAGATGGTAGTGTGAGATGAGACAAAAGAGATGTGGTATTGTGAGATGGCGGTTTGATGAGCGATGCAGGACAAGAGATGGTAGGGGTGAGATGGTAGTGTGAGATGAGATGAGATGACAGATGGAAGTGTTTGATGAGCGATGCAAGACGAGAGATGATAGTGTGAGATATGGTAGTGTGAGATGAGAGAGATGGTAGTGTGAGATAAGAGCATGACATAACAGCAAGATGTATGAGGGATGTGAGCAGATACGTGATGAGAGCGAGAGATGAGAGTAAGAGATGGGCATGAGAAAGACAAGAATGAACAATGACGATGACAGATGGTTGAAGAATGAGATGGACGATGACAGATGGTTGAAGAATGAGATGGACGATGGTAGTAGTATGAGATGAGCGATAGTAGGGTGAACGATGGTAGTATGAGTTGAGTTGAGCAAGTTGATTTGAGCAAGTTGATTTGAGCGAGTTGAGTTGAACGAGTTGAGTTGAACGAGTTGAGTTGAGCAAGTTGGGTTGATTAGGGTTGTGATTAGGGTTGTGATTAGGGTT